>ML104722.1:66359-91125 GCA_003697995.1 Taxidea taxus jeffersonii | reverse complement strand
GAAATCAAAATTAAAGAATACAAAGTACCTTAAAATTTTTTTTCAGCTCAATACTAGTTCCTTCAATATTACTGCCAAATTTCTGCAAAAAAAGCCTTGCAATAAAGACTAACAGCAACATATGATTTTTTTTAAAAGTTCACTTACCAATTTTAACAATCTAGAAAAAAGGAAAGTCTGATTATAATACTTGATGACACAGACATCATGTATAAGTAGAAAACACAAGGATAAAAAAAAATTATCACTGAAAATATTGCACAACTTCAGGTTTTCCTCCAAATTTGCTTTATGTAATTGGGTGGATATAAATTAATGAACAAAAACTTAAGCAAGATACATGTAACAATTTAACAGAACCTGATAATCTAATTTTCAATTTCCTCAAATTCATCTTTAAGTCTTTCCATCATGGGGCTCATAAGAAAATTAACCAACATATGGATACTACATTCTAATGTCAAATCTTTAAGAAGTACTTATGGCATACTTAATTCCTCTAAAATGCAATTATGAAGAACCCTCAAGATACTCATGTTTTGTATGTAGAAAAGTGTTAGAGTCAAATATTCAACTCAATATAAAATAAGAAACATTTCTGATTTGTTAGATTGAGACTGCTTCTCCTTTTGCTAATGAATGATTCTTAGTTGTAATATCACTGAGCTGAACAAATAAGTCACCTTTGAGTACATAAGGAAAAATAAACACATGCTAAATGGATAAAACATTACAAACTACATCTTTACTAGACCATCTCTACCTCTTACACTTCAGAAGCTTAGAGATTTAGAGTGCTCTTACATTAACTGCAAGAAAAAGGAGAAATTCCCTCTTTGAGATCACAACTATGAAGTCATGTGGTTATATAAATTCTGCATTTGTGTGTAAAACATGAAATATGTTTATCTTAATTCTCCCTGCTTAGACTTGTCCGTCAGCCAGCAGGACTTTCATTTCCAAAGAAACAGAGACTGAGATGTGTTTTATATAACTTCAATAACCTCAGCACTACAATAAGAGATGCAGTATCCTTTTGCTATGGTTCAAGACAGTAAGGGAAGGAGGTCACAAGAATAAATCAAAACTATTACAACTGAGCAACTTTTCTCAGTTTCACCATGGTGCCACTTTCATTTTACATAAGCATGGTGGCATAATTCAAGCTCAATAAATCTGAAATCTTAATATTTAAAATTTACCTTGAGTTCTAATTACCATATTAACAATCAAAATAATTAGATAAACACATAGGAAAGGGTAATATTAAACCCCACTTTACTAGAGTTGGTTTCTTGACATTAACTCAGTTTTTATAGAAAAGGGATAGTGCATCTCAGTTTGCTTACAAGCTAGGAGATCACTTTGAATTCTGCATTTCCTAACTGCAAACAGATATAGCACTTACAACAGGTTATAAATAAACTGGTTTTCAAGCATAGAGCCAGCCCCAACGATAATACACTATTTAAAAAGACCTAAGGCAATGAATTCCATTTCCAATGGAAAAAAAGAACTGTGCAAACAAGCTTAAAACTACTTTTTTTGTGCCAGTGTTATAAAATGTAGCTTTTAATAAAACCTTGACCCAAATGCCAGCAACTTCAGAAAAGAATTTGGGTGGGGGGAAAAAGAGTTATTTCATTTAGGAAAAACAACCACTATCTTTTTCCTAATCTTTAACACACACAATTTAAACATATACAGCTGCTGTAACACTTTACACAATTCCTATGTACTGGAGCATAACAAGATCTAAATACAATTATATTTTTAAACACTGGGTCAAGGCTTTACATAAAAATACCATCCTACTTTTCCCCCTAAATTTCTAAAATATCACGTATTTTTTTCCCCAACATCTGCAGCCATTCAGGAATTTTTGGAAACTTTTGTGCATGATCTTAATTCCTAATCCCTGGCTCTTTGGGCTCAGTGACAAAAGATCAAAACCACCAAATATGATGGTTCACTTGAAGTCAGACCAGAGACCCTGGCTCAATTAGTCTCGTAGGACGAAAGCAGTGCTGCATCAACTGGCTCCATGCAAGAGGGGCACGTGAAGGATCTCATCAACCAGTCATCTATACAGTCCAGGTGATAGATGTGCATGCACGGCAGAAATCGAATCGGGTCCCCATAAACAAAGTCCATCATACAGATAACACACCTGTTGGGGGTGAAGGAGAGAAATCAGAAAACATTTTTGGAGAAGTGATCTATCTAGAATACTCTTTAAAAATCCCATTGTGTTCATCTGAACAGATGAAAAATGGCTTGCCTGTCATCCTACCAAAGCATGCAAACTGATTTTTTTTTAATGAGCATTAATCCGACAATCTCTTATTTTGATTCCCTGGAAATCTGCACAAGTTTGACAGCTATCAACAGAGCAAAGAGAAATGGACTGACCACCTGGGGATCAAGTCCATTCCTAGAACTGTGCTTACAAAACAGCGACATATTATAGAAGACACCTGAAGAAGAATGTGATGCTTCAAGTGGGAAGCCATCTTCATGTGATTAACTTCATGTGAACTCAGTTTTTGGTCTAAGTCCAGGAGTAAGACAGTTTTCATTTTAATAACTATATGTAAAAAACACCACTAATTTCAGTCTACTTACTGGGCTGCTGTAGCTAAAGATCTCTTTATCAACCCTAGTTTCAAGTTCACGGAATTCTACAGGTTTAAGAAGCAACCCAATGACATAGTATTTCAAAAGTCAGTATTCAGGACAAGTTATTATCTTACGTACTAGCTTTGGTTCAATGGTGCTTTGGCTCAAACAGCCAAGCATCAACATGGTAAATTAGATTATGTCTTTGTTGGCAAGACCATTCTCAACCTAAAAGGAGAATGTCCACATTAGGACTTCTCAGACAATGAGCTCTTAGGACAAAAACTTCCCAGAAGTAAAATTTTATATTCAACTCATCTGTCTTAATTAAATTATTCCTCAAATTAAAAATAGATGTAAGATTTTCCTCATCACTAAAACTCCTTAATTTTAATAGCTGCATAATCTACCAGAGTACTCCTATGCCACAATCTACTTAACTATAGTTCTACTCTAAATAAAACCATGGTGAATATCTTGTGTATAAAGCTCCAGGAGTTGGAGTGAGATACACATTTTAGGATAGATCTCTGTCTCAAAGGGTGTAAGACCTGAGAAGTTCCTTGACATGTTGCCAAGTTGCTTTCCCAAGGCCACCAGCACACTCATGCGGGTGAATCATTTTTAACTGACATCAACTGTCATCCAAATGGACACAAACAACATACAAAATGGTCAGAAATTCACACCATTTCTTAGTTATTTTTTATTGAAAATTCTTAATTGTTGTATCCCAAAATTCTTTTGCATAAACTGATTATATTAAATATCCAACTTCTAAAATGCAGGAGAATATTTTCAAAAGCAAATCTCTGGAGACAGGCCTTTGAAACATGTATAAATTTATTAAAACTTACTCCCGGATCTTTTTTTCTGATCCATCCCTTCCAGGGTCATAAACTCCTTTAGGCAAATGTTGTATAAGGCCTATTCTTTGAGCTATCCTAATTTGTTCCTCTTCAGTCAGCTGAGTTGCTAGGCGAGTCTGGCTAGGTGTTGGATGATAGACCGGAACTGGAACTTGTTCCTAAATTTTAAAAAACAGAGAAAATAATTATTTTTTAAACATCTGTTTTCTGGGAGTAATGTTTTCCTTGTTTCTTCTTTTTTTGGCTTAGTGGGTAAGAGGGAACCTTGGAGAGGTTGGTTGGGCTACTGTGCAGTACTATGAGATCATTTTACTCTGCCTTAACTTTAGCATACCTAACCAAAATATAAAGGATAAAAACAGGGGTGCTGGGTGGCTTTGTTGGTTAAGGATCTGTCTACAGCTCAGGTCATGATCCTAGGATCCTGAGATCAAGCCCCACATCAGGTTCCCTGCTCAGTGGGGAGACTGCTTCTTCCTTTCCCTCTGCCCCCCACTCATGCTTGCTCTCTCTCAAATAAATAAAATATTTTAAAAAAGGATAAAAACTCAATGTTCACTGAAAAACTCACATGGAATGTTATGTGAAGTATTTCCACATGAAAGCCACATATCCCTAATATACTGTTCCTGATACACAAATACAGTAATTTATCTATTGGTCTATCAGGAACAATACATAAATAAAATGGACTGTATTCAATATTCTTTGTAGGCTGTATTCTGTATTCAACAGAGCTCTGTAGTCCCCATATACCATTATTTATGTTAAAAGTGGTCATTATAGACTCCTATTTGTAAACTTTTTCCCCCATATAGACAACCTTAAATTTATTTGGAAAGGCTGGATATTATCACAAATGAACTTTTTGTAAAATTCCTTTTAAGCATTTGGATACATATATGGATATGACAAGTGAGCTAAATGAGGCCACCCTTCCTCCTAAATGGAAAATGTAAGTTTTTAGGCAATGTAAATAACCCCCATAATTATCCAGAACATCAACTGAAGCTGCTTCGAATTAATGGCTTTTGTATTGAAAATAATTGAGAGCACCCATAATGAGAAACTTTATAAGGGCTCAAGTATAAATATCCTTTCCAAAGAGAAATTTTAGGGGAAGTCTCAGATACATATAAGTTAGGCTCAGATACTGAATATTTAATTCAGGGAAAATGAGACTTTTCCACAGTCTCCTAACATACCACTATGTCCCTTTAAACTAGCCTTATTCATAAATACTCCTTTTTTGAGAGCAGAGTTCATCAAAGGCAGAACAGCATGAGACTTTAAATATTTCTCTCTCTATACATATACATATAATGGAATACTACTCAGCTATCAAAAAAATGAAATCTTGCCATTTGCAACAATGTGGATGGAACTAGAGGATACTATGCTAAGTGAAATAAGATAATCAGAGAAAGACAATTATCATATGATCTCACTCATATGTGGAATTAAAGAAAACAGAGTGATGAGCACTGGGTGTTATATGCAACTACTGAATTGCTGAATACTACACCAAAAACTAATGATGTGCTATATGTTGGTTAATTGAACATAATAAATATATTCTGAAATAAAAAAACAAAACAGGATCACAGGGGAAGGGAGGGAAAAAAAGACAAAATCAGAATAGACAAATCCTCTTAATCATCGGAAAGAGACTCAATCATCAGAAACAAACTGAGGGTTGCTGGTGGGGAGGGGGATAAGAGAGTGGGGTAACTAGATGGACATTAAGGAGGGCATGAAATGTAATGAGCACTGGGTATTATATAGGACTGATGAATAAAAAAAAAAAAGACTGATGAATCATTGAACTCTACCTCTGAAACAAATAACACACTATGTTAATTAACTGAATTTAAATAAATACCCTCCAAAAAGGACTTTAAATATTCCTTTTCTGAGATTTAGAACAAATGTTTAATTAAAGATCTCAAAACCCAGTAAATCCTTTATCAAATAATCAAGAGTATATCCTCTGGTGCAAATAAAATGCCAGTAGTTAAAAGTCTCGTGTGTTCTTAATTTCCAACATCAAATCATTAATGTTACTTAAGTACTTTTATACTTCTACCTCATCATGTGAATGCTTATCAGAACTATATGCTATATCTAAATATTCATTTAATGCATATTGCATAGAAAGATGATACCATATTATTAAAAGTATGGCTCTTTGATCCAGATAACCTTGACTCAAATCACTTATCTCCACATAACAGAGAAACCTCATTTAAGCTGTTTAGCCCAGCTGGATTAGATTCTACCTACTAGGGTTGTTATAAGGCTTAAATGAGGAATAGTCAACCTTGAAGTGTCAGGAAGTTAAATGAGTATAGGTATTACAACAACTAATATTGCATTCAAAGAGTTATTATCTATTGTTGCAGGAAACTAAGCTGTTTCCTCTAAGTTCCATGCCTTTCCATCTTATTGCCTTTGCTCTTGCTATCCCTCCTACCTTTCTCTGAAGTCCATTGGTCCAAATTATACCTTGTCCAGCAGGCTGTTGATACGAAATGAAGCCTTCCCAATCCTCCTCCCTACCACCCAATACTGACAGTCTCTAGCTTAATTACAGAAGTGTTGCGTACCTATACGAGAAATAGGAGTATTATACAGACTACAGTGAAACTTCAGTTAACCTGTGCAGTCATATGAAAAAAAGACTGTGAATTTTCTAGCTTTTCCAGGAAAGTTAAGTACCAAACTGACTGTATTTCTCTAGTATGGCTTGAAAACTTTCAGCCCTGTGTATCTGTAGCACTATGAGCAAGGAAATTTTTGCTTTATAGACATTTTTTAAAATGCATACTTCCTTTTAAAATAGCTTTGTACCTACAAAAATTTTCAGTTTGTAGCTCAAATTCAGAATCTGTTACATGCAACATACATATTAAAACCCTAGTTTATGTACTAGAAAAGTAACTGTTGAGCAGGTTTTATAGTGCATATAAAACTTATATGACCCTTTGGTCATTAATGATCATATATATGACTGTTGTATCTTTGGTTTATATACCTCTTCAAGGTTTTTAAACCTAGTAGGCAAACTTTCAATGTAGAAAAGTTTTATGGTTAAGTAAAAAAACTCCACAACTTACTAGCTATAAGACCCTGTACACATGGCACATGGCTGCTCAGTTGGTAGAGCATGTGGCTCTTGATCTTGGGATGAGGAATTCAAGCTCCATGTTGAACCTACTCTAAATAAATATTAAGACTCTCCCCATGTTTTTTTAACCTCTCTGAACCTCAGTTTCTTCATGTGTAAAGTACTAGGAGCACTGTAGGAATAAACTGGGAAGTCCATGTGTTGTCCCTAGTACAGTACAAGATACACATGAGAAAGCTTACTAAGAGGTGCCTGGATAGCTCAGTCAGTTAAGTGTCCGACTCTTGACTTTGGCTCAGGTCATGATCTCAGGGTCATGGGAATCCGCCTGTCCCTCTTCCTCTGCTTGCCCATCCCTTATCATACTCTCTCTCTCTCTCAAATAAAAATCTTAAAAAACAAACAAACCCAACCTCATTTAATAAATGTTAGTTATTATTGCAGCTCTACTATTATGACTACGGAATAATATCCCAATATTTAAGAAATGGACTGGACTATGCAGAGAGAGGCAGGTAAAAGTTCAAAAATGAATCTTAGAATTCATCTAAGACCAACTTTCTCATTTTATAGGCCTAAACTTGCCTACAGTCATGTAATTACTGACAATATTACAATCAGAATTTTGGTCTCCCTTTTAAGTCAGTAATTTCTACTATAGCATTCCTGGTTGCCAGATGGCAAGGGGTCTCTGCAAGTTAAATGATTTGGCTTGTGTCCATTTATATTACTTTGAAGAATAGTACACTGAAATGACATTTTAAGAAAACCACAAAACATGGCATATTTCATAAATGGTTTTATAAAGGTTTATCATCTGTGATAAAGGTTTAATTTCAGTGACTTCTAGAATTTAAGAATTTCAAAGAATATCAAATCCATCCTAAATTGCCCCTGTAAAACAGAATCTGTAACTGACAGAAAAATAAACTCCAAAGTCTAATCATAACTTCCCATCTGTCCTTTGATTCAAACTACTGAGGGCTACTAAGGTTCAGAGGTCAAATTCTGCTACTAGAGGACAGTTTCTCCTCATTTTCACTTTGGGATTTCTGTTCTCTGGTATCACTTTCTTAAACTATCTGGTCTAAAGAGGTAACATGGCCTACTAATCCAATGGGATTTTTGAGCAACAGAACTATCTTGTTCAGAGTAATCTTATTTATAATTACAATATTTAAAACTGAGCTACAATAGTGGAATGGGGCTGGAATGGAATGTGACCTAGGAGGGATGAGGATCCCTATTCCACCCCCTGGGGCATGTTTGCAGAATCACAGAAATCAGTGGAACACAGTCTTTAAAACACTGCTATCCAAGAATATGGGATTTTTAACGTAAAAAATTAAATTATAAGACTGGAGTCTGTTACTTATTATGGTCACTGTTAATATCTTTAGCAGTCTCTATCTTTGAATTAAGATAATAGCACCACTTTAGAGGGTGATGATGCAATCATAAGATAACAAAGAGCTTTATAAATGTCAACATTTCCAAGTTATTCTAACCATTTGTTTTCTCCCCACCACCAGTGACTGGTTTGCAGAATTTAAGCTAACAGCTATTGTCCCTGGTTCTCTGGCTTGTCCCTGAATATAAATTCTTTGACCTCTGTTATGACTCCTGCCAGGCTGGAGTTTTTCAACCCTTGGGTTATTACCACTTCCAGGTGAGGCTACCCTCCTGATTCTCAGTCCCAGTCCACTTGACTAGTGTGGCACAAGATGACATATATGAAGTCACACTGGAAAAACTGGTACAAGACTATGGGTAATAAGGGTCTCCAAAATCCTTGAACATACCTACTACAAACAAAGAATTTGTTTTAGAGGTAATAATCTCTTCCTTGGTCTTCTGGTTCATATGTGTACAGAGAAGAAAGAATAGAAAAGGAAAGCTCTACTTAATGAAGAAACAGATATTAAAAATAAAACCCCTATCTTAATTATATATATTATGGATGTATTTTCTTTGGTATTTCTTGTTAAACCAAAGGAACCCTCTAAGCACTACTGAGATATTTAAAATGATTCAACATACTAATTTCAATTTATATATATTTTCAGAAAGCTATAGAGGGAATGAAGTGACTTGAGAATTGCTGATATTTTAAAGATGGATATGGCCTCACTGTTCTGTTTAAAACGTACACCTTAATTTCCATCATATTTGTTAAAATGGCTTGTTGTATGAGTTACTATTTACAGACTAGAGATCCAATGGTATTTTCTAGTTAGCAAAATGGAATCTTCTAATGTCAGCTAGAAGACAGTGAATGGAAGATAAGACGTGGATATTTAAAAAGCCAATTTTTAAGAGATTTGGATTCTGGGATAGTTCTCACCATTTCCTAATTGATGGCTCACTACCTAAACACTATGTAAACAATATGATTTATGCTGAACCTGCTTCCCTCCTGGGAGTCTGGAATTTTAGTATGTCCTAGGCAATGGGTGCCTACTCAGTATTTTCGGGTACCCTGATAAGACAACCCTTGACACATACTGACACAACTCAATGCTGGGGAAATTAAGTGTATCCTGTGTGACTCCACTATGACAGGATTCTTGGAAACCTGTGCCTGTTTCCTATGGACTCATGCGCTTTTTTCCTTTGCTCATTTTGATTTGTATTCTTTTGCCATAGTAAATCAGAGCTATGATTACAACTGTATGCTAAGTGCTGTGAATCCTATGAAATCGAAGAATAATCTACATAACGTTCAGAGTAATGGATAGTTCCCACATTGACTCCTTTGTTTTCAGTTTGTTTGGCCATTAGAAATTTGTTTGTTCATTAGAAATTATTCTTTGTGGTGGGGTGCCTGGGTGTCTCAGTGGGTTAAGCCTCTGTCTTCAGCTCAGGTCATGATCTCTGAGTCCTGGGATCCAGGCCTACATCAGGTTCTCTGCTCAGCAGGGAGCCTGCTTCTCCCTCTCTCTCTGCCTGCCTCTCTGCCTACTTGTGATCTCTGGCTCTCTGTCAAATAAATAAATAAAATCTTAAAAAAAAAAAAAAAGAAATTCTTCTCTGTGGAAAGAAATTCTCCTATGTGAAAATGGTATGTTCTGACAATGATGGTTACACAGTACTTGTGATTTATTCCTTTTCTCAAAGTAAATTTTAAAAGATCCCTGAAGGAACTATTATTTTGAACATTACTTAGCATACAGAAAAACACTTTTAAGACAGAGATGTTGTTTTGCGCTGAACTGTGTCCCCTAAAATTCCTATGTTGAAGTCCTAATCCCCAGTATCTCAGAATATAACTGCATTTGGAATCACTAATGTGACTGATTTTGTCTTAGCCTCTTTTCCTGTCCTATACCCTTCACTTAATAACTATGTCCATGGAGACAAGGAAATTACCACTTCAATATAAATGATTCACAAGTGTATATTCCAGTCTAAATCTTTTTTTTTTAATTTTTAAAAAGATTGTATTTATTTACTTGACAGATCACAAGTAGGCAGAGAGGCAGGCAGACAGAGAGAGGGAGCAGGCTCCTTGCTGAGCAGAAAGCCCAATATGGGGTTCAATCCTAGGATCCAGAGATCATGATCTGAGCAAAAGGCAGACACTTAACCAACTGAGCCACTCAGGCACCCCTAAATTTCCTTTGTAAATTCTAGGCTCTACTTGACAGTTCCAAATGAGATGTCCTCAAAGTGCCTCAACCTCAACATGGCTAAAAATGAACGTGGTCCCTCATTTAGGCTTCCCTATCTCACTGAATGACAGGACCATTTTTCTAGTTCTGTAAGGAAGACATCCTTGACACTTCCCTCCCCCGTAGTCTTCCCAAGTTCTCGTGAGTTAATTTTCTACTGAAAAACTGACAGAATCTGTTTATTTCTTTTCATATCTATTACTAATACTCTAGTCTAAGTTCCCATTACATTCCTGGTGTAAAATATTAGCCAGCAAAATCTCAACTTGTTCTCTGTCCAGAAGTTAGAGCAGTCCTTTCAAAACAGATTTGACCCTATTCCATGCCGTTCTCACACATATCTAGAAGACCTTCATTCAATAGCTTCCCGCTGCTCTTAGGATGGAGGCCAAAGTCTTTAATAAGACTTCCAAAGCCCTGAATAATCTGATTACCCACCTGCCCTCCTTCCTCATCTAACAACTCGCTGCTTTCTAGCCCCATGGTTTTCCTTCAACTCCTTTTTGAGAACAAGGATCTCTCTCCTACAGGAAGTCACAGTGCCTGCTGTACTCTGCATGAAACATTCTCCTCCACTACCACTCTGCTTAAATAATGCCTTTTCTTCCTTCAGAGCTCAATTAAACTTCTACCATCTCAGAAACCCTTTCTAACTAACCATTCTCCTCTCTAATGGGATTTTATACATCAAGTAACTTTTCTCCACAGCATCTGTCATAGTTGTAATTTTACATTTAGTTATAATTTGCATGTTTGTCTTCCCCACCAGACTGTAAGATCCACAATAAGAATTCGTTTTGCTTCTCACAGAACCAGCACATGAATAAAAGGTCAATTAAAAATCTTACCTACTAATAGCTAAAAACAATCACCCATTAATTTACTCCAGTGGTTTTTTTTTTCATTCTTGTTTCTTCACATTTCCTAGAACACCTAGTCAACTGTTAAATATTTAATAAAGTTAGTGTACATGCCATAATATTGGGATTATACAGTTTTTTCTTGCTAAGTAAGTATATTCTATATGACTGATAATAGTACCTACTTTCACCACTCCCCCAAAGTTGAACTCTAAATAAGATTTTGAATACTTACTAAGAATGTTTACAAATTAATCATTTCCAATGTACAAGGACACTTACTAGAAAAATACTATGAATCAGTTTATGAACATCTAAATCACTAAACTGCTAATTAACATAAATGCTGGGGTGGGACCTTCAAGTGTGGTTCACTTGGCTGCCCTCACTGTCTATGATATAATTCATGAGGTATTTTATGCTTATGCTAAAAAGGTGTGTGATTATCTGCATAATTACTTGATTATTATATTTCCTCATCACTAGACTATAAGCTTGATAAGGGCAGGGACTGTGTCTGTTTTGCTTACCAATGTATAATATTTACTCACAGTATCTGGTACATCATAGGGATTTGATAAACATTACTGGATAACCAAATGATTTATATCAAAGACTCATGTTCCTCTAATCCATGTCATATATTCATACCAGGATTTTGTAAACATGCTATGAAAAAAATTGCTAACGATTTGGATTAAACAAAGCCAAAAAGAAAACTCAATGTAAATTATAACCCACACTCCTTCTCCAAGTGACAATACCTGGTTTGTTGCCTCTTTTAAATTTCTACCTACCTATCTCATAGGAACTTCAATACATTCTAAACCAAACTATTTTTTTACTTCCACAATCCTTCTCAAACTCAGAATTTATATGCCTACGAAAGGTTAATGTCAGAGGAGTACAGTGGGAAGAACATGGACATTTCATGTAATCTCAGCTCTGGCACTTAACAGGTATGCAACCCTAGGCAAGTTACTCAGTAACTCTAGGCCTAAAGTTCCACCTCAGAAAAACAGAAAACCTATCTTAAAAGAGTGCTGTAAGGAATAACCAAGAAAATGTACGTGAAGTACCTACTGACACAGGGACTCACTATTTGGGCCTTCCTATAACGACATCACTATCCTTCCTAATTCCTCTGACTTGCCCTCCTTCCCTTTATCTCCATCATTAACTTTATAATGTCTTATAATATTTTTTTAAAGATTTTATTTATTTATTTGACAGAGAGAGAGAGAGAGAGATCACAAGTAGGCAGAGCAGCAGGCAGAGAAAGGGGGGAAGGAGGCTCCCTGCTGAGCAGAGAGCCCTATGTGGGGCTTGATCCCAGGACCCTGAGATCATGACCTGAGCCAAAGGCAGAGGTTTAACCCAATTAACTACCCAGATGCCCCTAATGTCTTATAATCTTTTTAAAAAAGATTTATTTATTTTGACAGAGATCACAAGTAGGCGGGGGGGGGGGCAGGCTCCCCACTGAGCAGAGAGCCTGATTCGGGGCTCGATCCCAGGACCTTGAGATCATGACCTGAGCTGAAGGCAGAGGATTTAACCCACTGAGCCACCCAGGCGCCCCTAATGTCTTATAATCTTAACTACCATTTCCTCAATGTTGATAGGAGAGACATGTACTTGCCCTGTGAATTTAAATTTTGAGAAAGGGGAAATTCATAAGAGAAGTATATATAATCAAATAAATATAAACATTATTTTCCTCTTTAATGCTTTAATTCTTCACATCTTCATGCAAAAAAAAAAAAGCATTCGTAATAAAGAAAAAGAATTAAAATTAAAGTGTGTTAGGAAAAGAAATGGAGCATCACGGGAGGGGGTAGAACAGAAAAGAAACCAAGGATTACAAAATACACTGAGACAGCATAGAGAAAAGACAGGGTCAGTTACATAAAAAGCAAAGTCTGACCTTCTGATGTGAAAACTCTGAAGCAGTTGTTTGTTAATAGATAATGTCTGTTAATTATCTGTTAATATATAATGTTGTTTGCTAATATATAATAAAGCATCTATAAAATGATGAATGCTGTGAAAGTATAATGGGCCCTAATCTTAGGGAGTGTAGAAGCCAAGAAGACAAACATATCAAAGTGTAAACATGTCTATTTGAAAAGCAGTGCATTAAAAGTTGGACCCAATTTAGGGAATATGATACAATTTTCAGAAACTAAAACAATGCAGTGGGTAAGTGCCTAAATAATGTGCTGAAGCTGGAAATGGCACAAGTCTGGTTTGTGGTAAAGGAAAAATAAAGTCACTGCTAAAGAATGCAGCTTGTCACCAAAAGCTGTATCCTTTCCTCCAGTAGGAAGTAAGAGTCAGCTCTTCTGATTTTCTCCTTACTGCCTCACAAACTGCTGCTGGCACCACCCCTTCCCCAGCTGCAGTCTCCTACTGGGAATGTTTTCTCTGAATTTGCCAGACTGAAATTAAAGGCCATAAAATGGGGGATTTGGAACGGACAGTCTCAGTGCATATTCTAACTCTGATATTCAGTGAATCATGACCCCAAAACCCCCAAACCAAACAACCAACCAGCCAAACAAAAACAATCCTCGAAGATTAGCATTAATGCAATTCCTGAATCAAAAAAGATAACAATTATACATACATGGTGAAAAGAGACAGCATTCCATCTATGATACTGACAAATGATATGTCATATTTGTTGAGAAAGTATACAAACTAGAGTGATCTGCATGGAAGAAAAACACTGCTTCCATGGAGGTAGTTTGGCATTTGCTTATTTTTTTTAAAAGATTAATTTTTTAAAAACAATTTTATTTGAGAGGTTAACAGAGAGGGAGAAACAGACTACCCCTGAGCACACTGCCCTACTTGAAGCTTGATGCCAGGACCTGAGATCATGACCAGAGCTGAAGTCAGAGGCTTATTTAACCCACTGAGCCACCCAGGTGCCCCTCATCTGAGAAAGGGAGTAAAATCTCAAGTAGACTCCCGGCTGAGCACGGAGCCTGAAGCAGGACTCAATCCCACAACCCTGAGATCATGACCTGAGCCAAAATCAAGAATCGGACATTCAACTGACTGAGCCACCCAGGCGCACCATGTTTGCTTATTTTTTTTTAATGAAAAGTTTGACTTCTTTTCACTATATAAATATTCACTGGGCACTTATTATCCAGGATTATTTACAATATCTTAATTGGGGGAGGGTTGGAAGGCATTATCACCACAGGCACTCTGCATTAGCAAGTCATTAGATAAGCTTATTCATTCATCTAAAAATCAAGAACTGTAATCAAGGTCACACTGAGCCCAAGCATCAATTTAAGTATTTCTTGAACACCCAACCATACTTCTGGTGCTGTTTTAGGTAAAGGAATATAGTAACCAGGTAAGGTCTCTATCCTTATGAAATCTAAATCCCTTATAGTAGGGGAATCCAGAGATAGTAAACATGTGAAGATAGTTACCTCACTCACAGCTCCATACTATCTCTCAACTGCCCATGACTTGGCCAACTTCTGGGACAGGCATACCTTCCGAAGGCGCCATAGACTACCCAACATTTGCTAACTTAGACCTGATTGCTGAAAAGAGGGTGAACCAATCAGATTTATTCTCCTAGAATTAGAAATCTCAATCAACTGACCTGAAAGGTCATCAAGCAGGAATTAGAAGTAAAAACTGGGGTTATGACGAGACTTATGTATTAAAGATAGATTAGAAATGCTGAGTGAAGCAGACATTAGTAGAGCCCACAAATAAACCCTGAGAGTGGCTGTCTTGGTTCCTTGACAGCTTTCTGCTTCTAATCCATGTGTATCATTAAACGACAGCATCTTTCCTCCAAGTTAATTTTGTTTAAATTAAGAGTCTCCTAAGCACCACCACCATATTTGTTCCTAAAGTAGGGCTACCTTTTTCTTCTCATCAAGCAAACTGGTTTCCAGAGGGGAAATGGTATCCAATTATTGACAAAGAATTTTCTACTAGTGGGGCAGATCTCCAGCATAGTTGTGGGCCAAGAGCTATTCTTCTGACTTAATGTGTGAGTTATTGTTGGAACCACTGCTTTGCTGCAACCAAAAAAATACTAGAATTTCTCATTAAGCATTCCATCTTTGAATTTTATCAGTTCAATGAATAAGTTTTCAATAACTGTCTTTCTTAAATGGCAGATGCAAATATAAGCCTATTTGAAAGCTAAGAGTAATAGGCCCAAGAATTCTTTGCAAAACCAACCAGAGGCAGAATATGCATAGCCTTTAAAGTGTTAAAAAATGAGAGCTTAAAAAAATGGTATTAATTCCAAAAAGAGTAAGTCTATAGCAGCCAAAGTTGGCTTTGGAGCTCAGGAAGTCTGGTATTGCATTTACTGCACTAAGTTCTCTAACAGATACACTCACCCTTTTCTTTAAAGGTTATTTTTTGAAGGACTAAAGCTAACATCACCAATAAAAATTAATTTCCTCCAAAAATTACGAGACTTCAATTTTAAGAATGTTGCAGAATTCTTTAAAAGGTGTATTTCTTGGATTCAAAGTTTGAGGCTATATGGAAGACCAGTCCATTAAATGTACACATCAATTAAAATACACATTCTGTGGGGCACCTGGGTGGCTCAGTGGGTTAAAGCCTCTGCCTTCGGCTGAGGTCCTGATCCCAGGGTCCTGGGATCAAGCCCCAAATTGGGCTCTCTGCTCGGCAGAGGGCCTGCTTCCCCACCCCCCACCCCCGCCTGCCTCTCTGCCTACTTGTGATCTCTGTCAAATAAATAAAATCTTAAAAAAAAAAAAAATACACATTCTGGTTTCAAAAAGCATTGAAAAGTTTTTTTTTTTTTTTTTTAAGTTTAAGTAATCTCTACACCCAACGTGGGGCTTAATCCCAAGATCAAGAGCCACACACTCCTCTAATTAAACCTGGGAGGCACCCCAAAAAACATCATAAAGTTTTAAAAAGTACACATCCCAGCACTGAGGAAATACAGTACCACTATATGGTCTACATTTAATATAACACTGAACTGTAATTCACATGATAGAATTAACTCGTTTAAAGTATATAATTCAGTGGTTTTAGTATGTTCACAGAGTTATGTGACCATTATCACAGTTTCAGAACATTTTCATCATCGCCAAATGAAACCCTCTATCTATCAGCAGTCATTCATCATTTTTCCCCAAATTCCCCAGCCCTAGGCAACCACTAATCTGTTTTCTATCTCTACAGATTTGCCTACTCTGGGCATTTCATATAAATGAAATCATATTAATGTGGTCTTTGGAGGCCTAAAACATAGTATGTTCTCAAAATTTACCCATGTAGTACCATGTATCAGAACTTCATCCCTTTTTATTGTTGAGTAATATTTCACTGCATGTACACATGACCAGTTGTATAATGTGTTTAGTCATTTATTGGCATCTGGGTTGTTTCCACTTTTTAGCTATTATGAATACACTGCTATGAGCATTTGTGTGCAACTTTTTATGTGGATATATTTTCATGTTTTTTGGGTATACACCTAGGAGTAGTGTGGGTCACATGACAACTATGTTCAATGTTTTAAGGAACTGCCAAATTCTTTCCCAAATTAAAAAACTTAAAATTAACAACAAATTAAAAAACTTAAAAACAACAACAACAAAAAGTACTTGTTCCATTTTACATTACCAGCAACATGTATGAGTTCCAATTTTCCCACATGATTATCAAATCTTGTTTATTTTTTAAATTATTATTATAGCTACCCTAGTGGTTTTGATTTGTATTTCCCTGACAGCAAATAATAGTAAGCATCTTTTCATGTGCTGACTGGTCATTTTTATTTCTTCTCAGGAGAAATGTCTATTCAGATCCCTTACCCTTTCTGAAACTGGGTTTTGTTTTTGAGATGTTTATAGATCCTGGACATTAGTCCCTTATCTGATAAAAGATTTGTAAATATTTTCTTGCATTCTATGGGTTGTATTTTCATTTTGCTGATGGTATCCTCTGAAGCACAAGTTTTAAATTCTGATGATGTTCATCTTATCTATTTTTGGGTCACTGTTGCTTCTTGGTACCACATCTAAGAAGGCTTTACTTAAATCAAGGTCATGAAGACTTACTCCAATATATTCTAAAAGCAGTGCAGATTTAGTTTTTATGTTTAGGTACATGAACAATTGAGTTAATAATTATATATGCTGTGAGAAAAGGGTCTATCTACATTCTACGTGGACATGCAGGTGTCCCAGCACCATTTTTTCAAAGTTTTTCTGAAAAGGCCTACATTTTAATGTGAGATTTTTTTCCTAGAAGCCTAGTGAAATATTTTGGGGTACAGGTGAAAGGAGTAAGAATCTTACAAGACTGCTTATCTGAAGGAACCAGGGTGTCTTAAGGATGCCTAAAATTAGTCTGACCAAAAACATTTTCTACCTCCTCTAGTCCTATCAGTTGCTATAGCTTCTACATAGGTGGTTCCTACTTTCTAATGCATTATTCAATACCATTTCCCTAATACTTGCCTTCTAGTTGTTCATATGTGTTTCATGTAATATATCCTAACACAGGAACAAGAAAAATTATAGCTGTCTTATAATGATCCTCTTTAGACACAGAAAATGCCCTGGATCTCAATGCTGAGACTAGATGAAATACCAACTATCAGGATCAGCACCTCAGTGTCTGAAAGTGGAAAATCAGGTTTAATCCTTGGATTCTTCCTCAAGTTCAATTCCACAATCATATCATCAAGAAACTGTTTTAACCAGTAAGAGAAATGGAGATTAGAAGTACATGGAATACAGGGTACTTAAGTTCTCTTGGTAATGCACCTCAAAAAAAGATTCCTAACCTCACCTCAACAGTAGAATATAAATAAAACAAGTTAGAATTACTAGAGATTACAGATTAATCTTAGAACCCAAATGTGAAGTTGTTCTAGGCAAGGTTATCCAGCGATGTAAACAGAGATGGCCAGCTATTTATAAGATACTTTCAAACTGAAACTGACAAGATTTACTCCTTTTCCCTTAATTTCTACATGAGAAACACATCCAGCCATATCCTCTACCTTTACCACCACCAGGAACCAAGAAATTACCTTGTAAAATCAATAACCCAAATATACAGGTGAATAATATAAACTTAATATGTAATGGCTTTAAAAAACTAGAGCTCTAGGGCACCTGGGTGGCTCAGCTGGTTAAGTGACTGCCTTCACTCAGGTCATGATCTCCCAAGATCAAGTAGCGGAACTGGGCTCCCTGCTCTACTTCTCCCTCTGGACCTCCCCATCCTCATGTGCTCTCCCTCTAGTCCTCATTCTCTCTCTCAAATATATAAAATCTTAAATAAAAAAACCACAAAAAACAAAAACTAGAGCTCTAAAGACTGCAGCACGTGAGAAAATGCTTATAAAGTGATATTAAAAAGTAAAAGGATGTGGGGCACCTGGGTGGCTCAGTGGGTTAAAGCCTCTGCCTTCGGCTCAGGTCATGATCCCAGGGTCCTGGGATCGAGCCCCACATCAGGCTCTCTGCTCGGCGGGGAGCCTACTTCCTCTCTCTCTGCCTGCCTCTCTGCCTACTTGTGATCTCTGTCTGTCAAATAAATAAATAAAATCTTAAAAAAAAAAAAAAGTAAAAGGATGCAAAAATATGAGAGTGCTGTTATGAATACATTAAAAAATCTGCATTTGAAAAAATTATATATACACATTGAAATGTTAACTATGGTTGCATTTGAGTACTGAAAATATGAGTTAATTTTTACTTCTACGTAATCATATTTAATTTGCAATTATAAAAAGAAAACTTTATAAAGTTGGTAAGTAAATAGCTAATTTTAAGTTATCATCAAAACATCCAATTTATAGGGACGCCTGACAGGATACAAAATTAATGCACAGAAATCAACTGTATTTCTATACACTAACAATGAGACAGAAGACATTAAGGAGTTGATTCCATTTACAACTGTACCCAAAACCATAACATACCTAGGAATAAACCTAACCAAAGAGGCAAAGGATTTATACTTAGAAAAACTATATAATACTTGTGAAAGAAATTGAGGAAGACCCAAAGAAATGGAAAAACGTTTCGTGCTCATGGATTAGAAGAACAAATATTGTTAAAATGTCTATACCACCTAGAGCAATCTACAAATTCAATGCAATCCCTATCAAAATACCATCAACTTTTTTCACACAACTGGAATAATCCTAAAACTTGTATAGAACCAGAAAATACTCTGAATAGCCAAATGAATGTTGAAAAAGAAAACCAAAGCTGGTGCCATCAAAATTCCAGACTTCAAGCTCTATCACAAAGCTGTAGTCATCAAGATAGTATGGTACTGGCACAAAAACAGACACATAGATCAATGGAACAGAACAGAGAACCCAGAAATGGACCCTTCACGCTACGGCCAACTAATCTTCGACAAAGCAGGAAAGAATGTCCAATGGGGCAAAAAAAAAAAAACAAAAAAACAAACAAACCAAAAAAAACCCAGTCTCTTCAACAAATGATGTTGAAGCCACATGCAGAAGAATGAAACTGGACTGTTTCCTTACAACGTACACAAAAATAGACTCAAAATGGATGAAAGACCTAAATGTGAGACGGGAATTCATCAAAATCCTAGAAAAGAACACAGGCAATAATCTCTCTGTAGTGGCTGCAGCAACTCCTGGCTAGACACATCTCCAAAGGCAAGGGAAACAAAGGCAAAAATGGTCTGTGGGGATTCCATCAAGATAAAAAGCTTTTGCACAGCAAAGGAAAGAAATAGTCAACAAAACCAAAAGGCAATCTACAGAATCGGAGAAGATATATGCAACTATCTTATCAGATAAAGGTTTAGTATCTAGGGTCTATAAAGAACTTATCAAACTCAACATCCAAAAAAACAAATCCAGTCAAGAAATGAGCAGAAGACATGAACAGACACTTCTCCAAAGAAGACATCCAAATGGCCAACACATGAAAAAATGCTCAACATCCCTTGGCATCAGGGAAATAATACAAATCAAAACCACAATGAGATACCACCTCACACCAGTCAGAATGGCTAAAATTAACAAATCAGGAAAAGACGGTTATTAGTGAGGATGCAGAGAAAGGGGAACCCTCCTACACTGTTGGTGGGAATACACGTTGGTGTAGCCACTCTAGAAAACAGTGTGGAGGTTCCTCAAAAAGTTGAAAACAGAGCTACCCTACGACCTGCAATCACACTACTGGGTATTTACGAAGATAGAATGTAGTGATCTGAAGGAGCATATGCATCCCAATGTTTATAGCAGCAATGTCCACAACAGACAAACTTATGGAAAGAGCCCAGATATCCATCGACAGATGAGTGTGGATAAAGAAGATGTGGTATATGGGTGCCTGGGTGGCCTGGGTGGCTGAGTAGGTTGGGTGGCTTGGGTGGCTGAGTAGGTTAAGTGTCTGCCTTGGGCTCAGGTCATGATCCCAGGGTCCTGGAACTGAGTCTTGCATCAGGCTCCCTGCTCAGTGGGGAAGAGTCTGCTTCTCCTTCTACCCATTCCCCTGCCCATGATCTTGCTCTCTCTCAAATGAGTAAAATCTTAAAATTAAAAAAAAAAAAAAAAGTGCATTATGTATATACAACGGAATACTACTCAGCCATCATACAAAATGAAATCTTGCCATTTGCAACAACATGGATCGAACTAGAGGGTACTATGCTAAATGAAGTCAGAGAAAGACAATTACCATATGATCTCACTCATATGTGGAATTTAAGAAACAAAACAGAGGATCATAGGGGAAGAGAAGGAAAAATAAATCACGCTGAAACTAGAGAGGGACACAAACTATAAGAGACTCTTAATCATAGGGAACAAACTGAGGGTTGCTGAAGGGGAGGGAGGTGAGGGGATGCAGTAACTGGGTGACAGACATTAAGGAGGGCATGCAATGTAACGAACACTTGGTATTATATAAGACTGATGAATCACTGACCTCTACCTCTGAAACCAATACATTGTTAATTAACTGAATTTAAATTTAAATAAAATGATAAATTTTAAAAAGTAAATGAAAAATACAGGGGTGCCTGGCTGGTTCAGTCAGGGGAGCATGCAACTCTTCATCTTGAGGTCATGAGTTCAAGGCCCATATTGGGTGTAGGGATTAAATTAAAAAAAAATTTTTTAAATCCAATTTTTAAGCTGAAAAGAAAGTGAAAGCAAAATAGAGACAGTTCACAAGGTATATCTAATTCTGCTAATAATATGACTTATATACAGTGTTGTCTAATTCTACTTTTTAAAAATGGAGGTGAACTCACATAACATAAAATTAGCCATTAATTTAAAGAGAACAATTCTGTAACCTTTAGTACATTAACACTGTTGTGCATCTACTACCTTTATCTACTTCAAAAATACTGTAATTACCCCAAATAAAACTCTGTACCCATTAGGTAGTACCACCCATTCCCCCTTCTCCCCTGCCACAGGGCCACCATCTGCTTCTATGGACTTGACTATTCTATATATAGCATAGATGGAATCACAGAATATGTGACCTTTTTGGGTCTGACTTCTTTCACTTAGAATAATGTATTCAAGGTTCATCTGCACTGTAGCATGTGTTAATCCCATTTTATTAAGATATAAATAGTGAATCAGTCAAATATATATTTGAGAGTTCCTTGCACGTATGGTATGAATATTGCCTAAACAGTATTTTGTTTCAACAACACATCTTGGGATGCAAAGGTATATGAATCAGTGGAAATTAACTTTGTTTTTTACACTTAAAGTATAAAACTACAAAAGAAAAAGCATTAACAAACTTCGAAATATTTTCAGTTCACAAATCACTCTTGGTTTAGAATGTAATGAAATCCAATGACTTGTATTTTTTCCCTTTTTTAAAATTAACATATAATGTGTTATTTGTTTCAGGGATACAGGTCTGTGATTCTTCAGTCCTACACAATTCACAGCACATATCCTTCCCAATATCCATCACCCAGCCACCCCATCCCTCCCACACCCCCCTCCACTCCAGCAACTCTCAGTTTATTTCCTGAGATTAAGAGTCTCCAGCAGCTTACCTTCCTCTCTGGTTTTGCAATGACTTGTACTTTTGATTGCACATTTATTTTAAAAGAAAGACTAACTGGAGATAGGTATATACACATGCTGTGTACCATAAGTGAGGAAAATTTGGTTCAGTCTGGTGTTACAAAAGAGCTCTGTGTGACCTTGTCATATCCATTCTAATTTCCAAAAGTAGGGGACATCAAATGTTCTTAAATATTTGGATTGCAGGCACTGCAAGGGTTAAGAAACACAGGGGCTTAAGATGGTTGCCATAAAAAGAGAAAAAACATTTGAAGTAATATGAGGGAAAAATTCAAATGATGGAGTAAGGGAAGTCTTGATTTGAGAACTGAATACTCAGGAAGCCCTATGAAACAACTAACCAAGTTCCCTCTCCAATCTTCCTCTAGCACCATACAATACCTATGACTTTGTACCATTCCATGTTTTTATCTTATACTTGGTATCCACCAGTATGAGAGACATCACAGATACCCTGAAGTTGCTGAAAAAAATCATAACCACTTTGAAGGTGTCTTCAGTCACTCTGCAAACAAATAATAACTTAGGCTTAATCAATGTTTCTATTCTAGATTAAAATTACAAGTCTAGAGCTAAAAAACAGTAGAAAAAGAAATGCTTTGCAAATTAGGCAGTAACGGCTTTTAGTTTTAAGAACCCAAAACAGTTCTTACCCTCTAGATGGGCTAGATCCATTTAACATTGAATGGAGAGTTCCCATTTGAAGTTACCAATAGTAGTCCTAATTCTCTATTAAAGCTAACTTCTAAAAGTGACTTTCAATTGACAAAACATGTACTTTCAGGAATTTTCCTGGCTATTGTCTCCAACTCTAGCCCAGTGACTCCTCACCTCCATGACTGGATCACATTTCCCTAAAGGAATTCCTGCTCATTTGACCAAATATAAATCTCCACACATCAGCTCTTTAACCCTAAATATTCCATTCCTGTTTGCTGGTCCCAAAATAGACCACCTCATTCTGCACTCAAATCACTGAGGTCCCTTAGATGTCCCAGAGTCAAACTTATACCCCTGCCCACATGTGCACCTATCTTCAGTTAGTCTTTCCATCTTGTTAAAATAGAAGTACTATCAAAAGTATAGTAACAACCTAAATGTCCAAATAGGGAACTGGTTAAATACATTACAGACAATTAATTCAGCCCTGAAGAAGAATACAGCTTTTCATATACTGACAGGAATGGAAAAAAGAAAGGGGCAGAATTGTGTATGTAGTAGGCTTTCTGTGTAAAGGGGGGTCAGGAAGGAGCTCTTCATATATTTGCTTGCATATGTATAAAATCTCTTGGATCCACAAAAAACATTAGCTGCCTATGGGATATGGAACTGAGTGGCTACAAAACAGAAATAAGATGTTTCATCTGTACTCTAACAGAATTTGACTAAATGAATGGATCATTTAATTATTAAAATATAATTATAATTATAAATTTAAATAATAAAAACATAATTGTTTTCTTTTGTGTAGGCCAATTCTTCTATCTTTATGTGGATTCTATGTGCTTCCACTTTCTCTGAAAACATACACTGTAGGTTTTTGCTGCTTTCCCTATTCAACCTTTTTTTACTAGATCCTTTCCATCAGGTTATAAATATGATCAATTCCTTCTCATTAAAACAAACTTATCACCTTCAATTCCACATTCCATTATTGCCCTATTCCTATACCCCTTCACAACCAGTCTCCCAATACATCCTGTTCTTTTCTTCCTATATCCCAATATCCTGGCTACATTCTTTCCACATAATCCATTACTAAATTGCTTTTTCTTAACTATCAACTCTACTCATTCATAACTCTTCATCTCTATTGCCAACACCCTACCCAACAATTATCAGCTAATATAGGGGCTTCCTAACTAGTCTTCCTTGTCTACTATCCTCTTCCTAATTGTTTTCAGAGATCTTTCAAATACAAATCTAATTTACATAATCATCTGATCCATAACCGCATTTAAAATCCTTTAGTGGCTAGCTTTCCACTGCTTTAGGATAAAGTCCAAAATTCTTAACAATGATAATAAATGTAAAGGACCAAGCACTAAGGAGCTTAATGACTACATCCAGGGTACAAACGTGTACCCACTTCTCTAAAATACTGCTTTACAGACAGCCCATATTTGAATTCCTAAGAGATCTTATTTGAGATGCTAGACATACAAAATATTTTAATGTATTTCACAATCTTATCTTTTTGGCTTTACATCTTGGAATGTTTTCTAAACAGTCATAATCTACTGTGAGTTATAAAATCAGTTTTAGAGATCAAAGGACTTTTTAGAAGATGAAATAAAGTATACAGAATATATCCAAGGGTCAACACTGTTTTATGAACCTTGTTTCTGTTTTTATAAACAGAAGCATGATATAAAATGTACTTTCTATTGAGGTGCCAAGAAATGTTTAAAGCCCATAACCTTGGCAATTGTTTTGAAATTATGATGTTGCCATTTTCCTTGTGATATTAAAATGTTCATCCATGACTTAAAAAATTATACTTCAAGTTAATTTTC
>ML104722.1:36837-65959 GCA_003697995.1 Taxidea taxus jeffersonii | reverse complement strand
GTTTTTCAATAAGCAGAATGAGAGGCACAGCAAGGGCAGATGCATTAACAGCAGATGAAGAACAATCTAACAGTGGGAAAAGAAAATGAGAGGAAAAAATGATAAAAAGCAGGTGCAAGAATTAAAATTAGAATAGGCTTCACCCAGTAACAAATGATCTACATAATTTGACTCTGGAGACACTCTATTATTTCCAGAGTATAATAAACTAATCTTTCTAATTATTTTGAATCAATAAAATGAGATGAAAGTCTGCTCAGAAGTCAGTATTAGTGATTTATTAGGGAAGGAGTGACAATGAAAAGGGAGTGTTGTGAAGTTTGAAAAGGACCCAGTTGAGAGTCTCATTAAAACACTGTTACTACCTTTGGTAAGTATACTAGAACAAAAAAATGTTGATGAAAATGCTAAAAGTGTATAATGTATTTATTTTAGGAGGTTTTCTACTCCCAACTTATCCAAAATAAATCCCTGTTTAAACTAGTAAATATCACAAATCTAACTGCAATTATACTTCCTACAATTGGATCCATTACATTCCCCTGTATGATTTTACTACCCCATCTCCTACTTTACTTTTGAGAGACCTGTTTTCTGAACCTACCTGCTCTTCCATTACCCTGAATAGACTACTTCGTTCCTACAGCTTCAGAGGCGGCTTTGCTCCAAATCTATTACTTCCACATTTAAAAAATACCACAATAGGGGCACCTGGGTGGCTCAGTTGTTAAGGGTTTGCCTTTGGCTCAGGTCATGATCTCAGGATCCTGGGATTGAGCCTGGCAATCAGGCTCCCTGCTTAGCAGGAAGCCTGCTTTTCCCTCTCTCACTTCCCCTGCTTGTGTTCCCTCTCTCACAGTCTCTCTGTCAAATAATAAATAAAATCTTTAAATAAAAAGATTTATAGAAAAATAAATATAAATCAGGATACAAATGACTAGTGGAGGTAACACTAAATGAAATATATCCACACTATACTGCAATTAGCCTTAATTAATAGACAGAAGCTAGTACCTTAATACCAATTGATGATGAATATGCCATTTCTTACATTGATTTGGTTGAGAAAGGTTAGACAGGAAGGGGAATCACCAATTGACAGAAAAGACATGTAAACACCAAAACACACTTTGCTACCTCCAATACTGCACTGAGCTGGCAGGGGTGCTTATCCTCAAATGATAAAATAGATGTTAAGCATAGGGGTATTTTTGTCAATTTAGCAGAACACTGTTGTGCTATACGAAACCTACCTTTATAGGATTTACAGAATATTTTTAGAAGATTCACTTCATCATAAAGGAGTCTCATTACCTCAACTATCACTGTTAAAGCCACTTCATTCCAATATCCCATTCTCCAGACAGATTAACTTTACTAGAAATGGACTCCCATATTCCCATTGCCTTTGAGCCAAATCTGGTATTATTACATTTTCATTCTTCCACTGTTCTTTTGCCATGCTATACAAATACCTCCACTGTCTAAAGCTCAAATCTCACAGGTGCCTACCTCTGTTGCTAGGGCTGTTTCTTATCTAGAAGATGGAATAATATTCACTTCCATAGATTATAAAAATTAAGAATGTCTAGTTTCTGGTCTGGCAAGTAAGGAGCTTACAAACTGCCACTGCCACATCACTCCAACAACAAAAAGAATTTGAACAAATTGAAAAATAAACAACTCTTTTCTTTATCTGTCACAGAAGTGAGGTCACCGGGCAAACTGCTGACCCCAAAATTGGGAGAAACAGACAAGTGGATACAGAAAATCAAAACTTACCAGAGCAGAAACCCATGAGCAGAACCAGTGCTGGGGTAGAAAAACCTGCACTGTAACTGAGAGACAGCTGGAGGCTCAACGTGAACAAGACTGAGTTAAGACTAAGTGCCACCACCTCTATCTTCAAGAGCTCTACCACCACCTCTATCTTCAAAAGCTCTACCAGGTCCTCATAGTAAGTATCAGGAGAAAAATCCCCTCATGCTTCTAATAGGGGGAGGGAAAAGGAGGCCTGCACTCAGGAGAAACTTTTGCCAGAGCCAACCTGCAGAGGTTTTACCAGAGCCTAACCTATCTGAACAAATGGAAATACTCAAATCCAAATGCTTTAGCCTATTACATGGAGGAAGGGAAATATGCAACCTCATCTCCCTCTTGCCATCCTGTCCCACCTAAAGGTGAGGAGGATGACACCAAGACGCACTGTGAGCTGCAAATTAAAACCAACAAAACATACCCCTATACACCTATTAGAATGGGAAAATCCCAAACACTGACAATATCAAATGTGGAGCAACAAGAAATCTTACTCATCACTGGTGGGAATATAATGTGGCACAGCCACTCTAAGACAATTTGGCAGTTTCCTACAAAACTAAACAAACTCTTATCACATACAATCTAGCAACTGTGTTGCATGGTATTTACCTAAAGGAGGTGAAAACTTCTGTCCACCCAAAAACCTACAAATGGATGTTCAGGGCAGCTTTATTCATAAGTGCCCAAATCTGAAAGCAACAAGATGTCCTTTAGTGGGTGAAAGGATAAACTGTGGTATATCAAAACCACAGAATACTATTCAGTGCCAAAAAGAAATGAGCTATCACACCATGGGTAGACACGGAGGAAACTTAATTGCATATTACTAAATGAAAGGTGACAATCTGTAAAGGCCCCATGCTGTAGGATTCCAACTATATGACATTCTGGAAAAGTCAAATCTATGATGACAATAAAACAATCAGTAGTTTCCAGGGGTTAGGAGGAGGGAGGAATGAACAGGTAAAGCACAGAGGATTTTTAGGCCAGGGAAACTATTCAGAATGATGCTATAATGGTGGATCTATCTCATTATACCTTTATTCAAACTCGGAGTGTATACAAAGAGCAAACCCTAATACAAACTATGGACTTTGGAAGATAGTGATGTTTCAATATAAGTTCATTTAAAAAAAAAAAAAAGGCTCAAGTGGTCATATCAAAATCCCAGCTAGCTTATTTACAGAAAATGACAGCTAATTCTAAAATTCATATAGAATTAAAAGGGACTAGGAATAGTCAAAACAATGTTGAATAAAAACAAAGTTGGAAAATTCACACTTCTGATTTAAAAACTTATTACAGAATTAGTGTAGTACTAGCATTAAGGATAGACATAAAAATCAATGGAACATAACTGAAGAGTCCAGAAATAAACCCTTGCATTAATGGATGACTGATTTCAGGCAGGAATGCCAAGACAATGGGGAAAGAATGCTCTTTTCAATAAATGGTGCTATAACAATAGGATAGTCACTTGCGAAAGAATAAATTTGGGCCTTACATAAAAATTAATTCAAAACTGGGGTGCCTGGGTGGCTCAGTGGGTTAAGCCTCTGTCTTCGGCTCAGGTCATGATCCCGGGGTCCTGGGATCAAGCCCCACATTGCATCGGGCTCTGCTCAACAGGGAGCCTGCTTCCCCCCTCTCTCTGCCTGCCTCTCTGCCTACCTGTGATCTGTCAGATAAATAAATAAAATCTTTAAATGAAAAAGTAACTCAAAATGGATCTGTACCTAAAATGTGAGAAGGAGAAATAAGACACAAGAGTAAATCTTTGTGACTGTGGGTCAGGCAAAGCCTTTAGACACAACATCAAAAACTTAAAACAGAAGAATAAATTGGACTTCATAAGATAACTTCTGTGCTTCAGATACCACCACCGAAAAAGTAAACAAACAAACAAACAAAACACACAAAAGGGGAGAAAACTTTTGCAAGTCATACCTTACATGGGACTAGAATAAAGAACCCTTGCAACTCAATAATAAAGACAGCTCAATTAAAAATAGGTAAAGGATTATATAGATAAAGGATTTGAATAGATACCTCTCCAGAGAAGATATACAAATGGCCAACAAGCACATGAAAAGATGCTCAACATTATTAGTCTTTAGGGAAATGCAATCAAAACCACAATGAGATACCACTTTGTAGCCACCAAGATGGCTATAATAAAAAAGACAGTAAGATTTGGCAACCAATGTACAGAAATTACAACTCCTGTGCACTGGGGGTGGGAGTGTAAAATGGTGAAAGTGATTTGGAAATGGTTTGGTAGTTCCTCAAAAGGTTAAACATGGAATGACATGACATGGCAGTTCCACTAGTAGGTATATACCAAAGAGAAATGAAAACACATCTACATAAAAACATGTATGCAAGTGTTCACAGCAGCATTCTAACAGCCAAAAAGCAGAAACCCAAATGTTCATTAACTGAACAATGGCTAAACAAAATGTGGTAGATTAGACAATGGACTATTTCACAATAAAAAGGAATGAAGTCCTAATACATGCCACAACATAGATGAATTCTGAAAACATTATGCTAAGTAAAAGAGGCCAGTTACAAAAGACCATATACTAGTATGCACATTGGTATGCATTCCCATGGGGGAAATGCAAGTTAAAACCACAATGAGGGTGGCTCCGTCGGTAAAGTGTCTGCCTTAGGCTCAGGCTGTGATCCCAGCATCCTGAGATCGGGTTCCACATCAGGTTCCCTGCTCAGCAGGGAGCCTGCCTCTTCCTCTCCCTTCATCCTTCTTACCTACTAGTACTCTCATTCTCTCTCAAGTAAATAAAATCTTTAAAAAAAAAAAACCACAATGAAAGACTTCTAAACATTTATCAAAATGTCCAACATAAAATAGACTGGTAATGCCAAGTGTTAGTATAGATGTAGAAATACTAGGTGTTAGTATGGATGTAGAGCAAATAGAACTAAGTAGCTTATCGGAGTATAAGCTGATGGAACCACTTTGGAAAACTGTCGATCTATTTTTAAATGCATCAACAAATAAGATGGACTGATAAGGTGTTAAACCAAATACAGCAAAATGTATAGAATCAAGTCACAGAAATATGGATGTTCAAAAAATTCTGTCAATTTCTCTTTATTTTTGAAAATTTCTGTAATAAAATGTGGGAAAAATCATGTACCCAAAATAAGTAGTGTGTATAATATGTACATAAAAAGAATGGTCAAAGCAGATTTATACAGCCAAAAGCTAAAAGAAGCCAGATATATATCAATAGTAGACTGCATTAGAAATATTAGAAAAAAAATATGTTAAAATGTGTATCTACACAACTGAATAATGTACAGCAATGAAAAACAAACTACTGCTACATAAATATAAATGAATTTCACAAAATGTTAAACAAACTAAGTTCAAAACAAGGCAAAACAAATATGGTGATAAGGTCAGAACAGTGGTTATATTTGGGGTCAGGGTACTGACTATTGAAGGACATATGAGGAAGACTTTGGGGGTTGGAAATAGGCTATATCTTAATGGTGATTATAATACAGAAAAGTTCACTGGACTATATAGTTAAGCTACCTTCTAGTTATAAAGATATACTCCTCATTGTACATAATCAGTAAGGTTTATTTACACACACACATATATTACTACACTTCAATGTACAAGATTATAAAACTCAAAATTCATGTTCACCTACTGATTACTATTTCGGCTCTTTAAGTTCCCCCACTCATAGTTTAATCAGGGCAGCTCTTTTGCTTTTATTCCTTTCTTACACTGATGTTCATGTAAGACTTCACTTAGTCTTCAGAAGCTAAAAAGTAAATCTATGATTCACTGCCCTGTCACAAATTGATCTCAACTTCAAAAGTCTACAGCAATTTAATACTTAATTATATACTGTTTCATACCAAACTAATAAACACTTCATGCATATACATTAATCTCATCCCCTTAACTAAAATGGTAGCTCCTTAGGGGTAAAGGGCTTGTTTTCCTTTCCCCTTGGTGTCTAATATAAACTTGCTGACTGATAGAAGAAAATGATTATGGAGGATCCTCGTTTCTATCCTTAGAGCCTTGTTTACTCAGTTTGATAAACTGCTTTTTTCCCCCACAAATAATAATTAAAGTCATAAAAAATTACATGTCATTTTAACTTACTGTGTCAGTTATAAAAGTTTCACTCTTCTTAAAGCCATTCAGTTTCATAAGAATTCAGAAAATTTTCAATAAATTAAGTAACAACTATATCTGGAGAATTGCTTTCTTCATTCCCACACTTTCATATACCTTAGTTAATTTACTGTATGCTCTCTGGATTACGTTACAAGATAATTACTCAACTGGCCTCTGGGAGCACACTCCAGGTTGGCTATATAATTAAAAGATAGGTATATGTGCATTCATATCCAACTGAACTCAAAAGTATTCTTGGGCACCTGGGTGGCTCAGTGGGTTAAGCCTCTGCCTTCGGCTCAGGTCATGTTCTCAGGGTCCTGGGATCAAGGCCTGCATCAGGCTCTCTGCTCAGAGGGGAGCCTGCTTCTCCCTCTCTCTCTGCCTGGCTCTCTGCCTACTTGTGATCTCTCTCTCTGTCAAATAAATAAATAAAATCTTTTTAAAAAGGCAGCGGCGGGGGGCGGGGGGAGCGCCTGGGTGGCTCAGTGGGTTAAGCCTCTGCCTTCCGCTCAGGTCACGTTCTTAGGGTCCTGGGATCAAGCCCTGCATCCCTGCTGAGCAGAGAGCGTGCTTCCTCCTCTCTCTCTGCTTGCTTCTCTGCCTACTTGTGATCTCTGTCTGTCAAATAAATAAATAAAATCTTTAAAAAAAAAGTATTCTTGATCCATTAAAATAAGGAACTCTAAGACCTCAGAAGCAACATACCATAAAGCCAAACTGAATATCAAAATCAAAAGGTCAGGCAGATTATCCAAGAGTCGAATATATTTAATTTTCCCTTATCATTTTACTTTTCAATTCCATGCAGCCATCTCTTTTGCCATTAAAAACACAGACTCTGGCTGTCTATTAGCCAGTTTTTCCTATATCTTTCACTCACATTTCCACTTCAAGTCCTTAGTATCTCCACTACTTCATTTATATCACAATTGCAAAAATCCTGAATTCTGAGCATACTATTATCATAAATATTTATTACTGGTAAGGAATCAACTCCTATAAATTACTTGTTACAGCCCATTTTTTAATAATCTATTTGAATACAGGACAGAAATACATCATCCCTAACTCTTTGCTTGAAGGAAGGTTATACATAGAAGATAATTTTATTCAAAAAATGGCTCCAGGCAGGATGACAAATATAACTTGTAACTTTTATTTACAATTATCTTTCATTCCCCTCCTCATTTATAGAATTTAACTTGGCTAAGACACAGTAAAGACAGAAGACAAAAGAGAAAAAGTGGCACAAGCTGAAAAAAAAGGTCAGAGAGAACCTATACTAGTCATTTTGTGACAGTTTTTCTATTTAGAAGCCAAATAAGATCTTAAAAAAAAAAAAAAGAATTTCATTCTACCCAAAGTATTATATTAAGATTTTAATAGATCAAAATTTTACAATAAAATATGGAGACTTCTAGAAAGTATTAGCTGAAAACTATTTTAAGGAAGTCAATTTCTCAGATCTTATGCACCAAGTAACTCATTACCCCTATCTTCTTAAGTTACCCTATAATTAGCTCTAGAATTAAACACTGACACACAAACTGTCCTATTCTTAATGGTACATACATTCTTAATGGCAAAGAATCAGCCTTAATTAAAGGACATCCAGAGTGGGTTTCAGGTATAAATAAAACCCCTGCAACAATGATGACAAATAAGAAAAAAAACAAAAACAAGGCAAGCTGAACTACAGAACACAAACCAAATTCAAATGAAAAAACTCATGTACTTTATAAATAAGAAGGAATAGAACAAAAAACCCCAAAAAAACAAAAACAAAAAAAAACCAACCCCACGATTCTGGGACAATTTATATAGAAGCAAGAAGAACTATAGAATTTCACACTCTTACAGAAAAATGCAATTAATTGATTTTCATATTTATTCTATTTGAGTGCCTGCTATGTGAAAAGCATAGTTCTAGCAATGCAAAGCTGAATCATCAGAGTTGGAGCCTAGCAGAGGAGATATGACATTGTTATAAATAAAATCAAACAGGAAGGGTAAAGTGTCCCAAGAATGGTAAACAAAGTGCTAAAGGAGTTCAGATTACTACTATGTTATTCAAATTGGGGGAAATCAGAAATGGAGTCATGTCATAGAAGCTGGACCCTGAAACTCTGAACTTATACTGGGAACAATCATGGGAAGAGAATTCTGGGCAATGTGAACGAAGAACAAAGGTGGAGGCTGGAGCAGAAGGCATATATAGAATATAGCAAACTGTTCATTTGACTAGCGTATAAGTTGTATACAAGACTAACAAAAAGCTGTAGAAGTATGTAAGTAGCCAGATCACGATTCTGATTGCTAATATAGAGACCTTCAGTAATAAGTCATGAAGAATCATTAAGGATTAAGAGGAAAGGGATCTGATCTGGAGAGATTTATCAAGCACTGAGGAATGAAATGAATGGGGAAGAGAAGAGACATCAATTAGGTTACCTTGAGAAGTAATAAGGACCTCAATCATGGTGCTAACGGTGTAAGAGGGAGAAGGCACAGTTCTAAGTTAGGAACTAGGATCTACAATGTGTAGGATGCCATTACATTCAACTGAGAGATCTTTATTTTTTTTTTTAAGATTTTATTTATTTATTTGACAGACAGAGATCACAAGTAGGCAGAGAGGCAGGCAGAGAGAGAGAGGAGGAAGCAGGCTCCCTGCCGAAGAGAGAGCCCGATTGCGGGGCTTGATCTCAGGACCCTGGGATCATGACCTGAGCCGAAGGCAGAGGCTTTAACCTACTGAACCACCCAGGCGCCCCTCAACTGAGAGATTTTTAAAATATCTTTTTAACCTGCCTCTCTGCCTACTTGTGACCTCTATCAAATGAATAAACAAAATCTTTAAAAAAATCTTTTTAAGACATTATTCTCATTTTTTAAAAAGACTCATTTACTTATGAGGAAGTGCACACACAAGAGTGGGGCGAGGGGCAAGGGGAGGGAATCTCAAGCAGACTCCTTACCAAGCACATAGCCCGTAGTGGGGCTCGCTCTCACAATTCTGAGATCATGACCTGAGCAGAAATCAAGAGCTGGATGCCTAGGTGACTGAGCCACCCAAGGGCCCCCAAATCATTCTCATTTTTAAAGAAATTGTAATCTGAAAAATAATTACTGTTAAAGCACTAAGAGCTAATTAATTATGCAATATGATTTCCAGATAAATACTACAAACAAAAATATAACAAAAGTGGCAGGGGAGGCTTTATTAAAGAGGCTGGACCTGATCTGTACCTTTATGAAAAGACAGAACATTAACAGGGGAGGGATAAAATTTCACACAAAGGGAATTTTGAGTTAGATAATTCAGTAAGATGAAGATATGCAAAATAAGGATTGAAGTAATTTCCACCAAAAAGGTAGAGAAAACATAATACATAAAAAAAAATCTTCATATACTCGAATTTTTCATAGTTATAAAAAAAACAAGGTATTATTATTACAGCTTTAAATAGTTAAAAATAAGTGTTTTATTACATTCTAGACTTAAAGGAAGGTTACTTTTAATGAGTTCTATAAGAAACCCTAGACCTTTATTCAGTCACAGTTTGAAATATCCAAAATGTTTTGTTATTCATGAAAGAAATTCCTCAACACACAACATAATCTGATAAACTATATTTTTCATGTAAGTGACAAACAGGATTTGAACTCAGATCCATCTGATCCAAAACCAGAGCTGCACCTGCACTCACTGCTGTATTAACTTATCTTCTTTTGATTTTAAAATCCCAAATGAATTAATCACAAAGTATAGGACAGGAGGAAGATATCAGTAAATCTCAAACTACATAGTTACTACAAAACTTGAGATTCCAATCTTTGTATATATAAACAGATACAGTACCCAGAAATACTATAAAGTGGCTTTTGTTGCTGTTCAATGAATATTAAGCTCTTTTTAACAAAGTGCTATTCTTGAAATAGCCTGTGACAAATGGGAGGGGTGGGACTTAGAGTGTCAGTACCCCACTCAGGTCCTTCAACCTGTTCACACATTTCTTTCAGCACTGGGCAACCAACTGGCCTTTCCTCTTATGGACCTTCATCCTCCAGCCTTTCATGGTTTATCTTCCCTCTAAGACTACCCTTGATGGGCAGATTTCCTTTGTATTCTTTTCAAACACTCAGGAAGGACAGAGTAGAGGATGTACCCAATTTCTTTGTTTTTACCTTATAATTCAAAAAAAGCTCTAACCTCTTCCCTCCCATTTCTTTAAGGACAAAGATTCAAATACTTTCTCATGAAATAAACATTTTGTCATAGACTATATATACAGAGTTAAAAAAACCTTAATTATTTTATAATTATATAATTATATAATATAATTATATATAATTATATAATAAACCAATTCCTATATTAATATTACTGAAATTTGATTTCTAGGACTGACTCCTTAAAAATGATACATACTAAAGGAAAGAAAGCACTAGGAATATGCGTAGTTCTTACAAAACATTAAATTGCATTGGCCTCAAATATATTAATTCATTTAAAAGAAATCCATTCATTCAACCAATAACAGCGTCTAATGTGTGCCAGGTACTGTTCAACAATTAAAAAAAAAAAAAACTTTCCTCAAGGAACTGAGCCCTCATAGGAGAAGACAGATAATAAGCAATAAACATAATAAGTAAAGACTGTCAGAAAGTGATAAATGCTATGGGGTAAAAATAGAACAGGGTAAGGGAGAACTCCAGGGTGTTAGGGCAGGTTGTAATTTTAAATAGGGTGTTCAGAAAGGGTTTATCAAGGTGTCATTTGAGTAGACTTGAAGGAGGTAAGGGAGTCAGCCATGGTAATACCTGGGGAAGACTACTCTAGGCATAAAAACAACCAGGGCAAAGGTCCTGGAGTATCCTAGGAACAAGTAGGCCAGAGAGGCTAAAAAAGATGCCAGCAGGGGAAGAGTAGTAAGAGATGGGTCAAGAGATGTATGTGTAGGGGTATAAAGATTATATAGGGTTTATGGGACACTAAGGAATTTGCTTTTACTGTGAATGAAATGAGGATCCACATGAAATGAGGATCCACAGAGGGTTGAGCTAAGTGACATGATCTCTTTTACCAGAATGACTGCTGGGTTAAGAACAGTCTGACTTATAAGGAAGGCAAGGGTGAACACACTGAGACCAATTAGGAGGATACTGACGAAACAACAGGAAAGAAACAGGTACTTCCTATAAACTTTAACCATAATGGCTCAGTGTTTTACTTTTTTTTTTTTTAAGATTTTATTTATTTATTTGACAGACGGAGATCACAAATAGGCAGAGAAGCAAGCAGGAGGAAGCAGGCTCCCTGCTGAGCAGAAAGCCCGTTTCGGGGCTCGATCCCAGGACCCTGGGATCATGACCTGAGCTGAAGGCAGAGGCTTTAACCCACTGAGCCACCCAGGCGCCCCTCAGTGTTTTACTTTTTAAGCATAAATTAAAACAAATCTGTCAGATCCTGCTAATAGGTAATAACTAGAACTTAGAAGTTTACTATATAAAGCTCTTGGCATTTATGTACATCATGCAACACAAAAACAAAGGACATCTTTTAACTACCCACTATAGAAAAATACTAAGTGTGTTCCTTTATAATCAGCTATTCCCTTGAAATTTTTAAAAATCCTACTGCAGCTGAGACTATTCTTTAAAGAAATAAGCTATTATTCCTGTAGCTCTTTTAATTATGTATTTTGAATAAAAAATGCTAACTTCTGTCCACTGAAAATATAAATTATTCCCTTGGACTGGTGTTTCTCAGATCATTTAATTAACCATTTCGAAAAATCTTATTTCCTTTGGGAGGAAATGAAGCTTTTTCTTTTAATGCTCCCATTTTTAAAATTTTCTTTCAATTGATACCAAATTTGCTTATCAATATGTGGGTCATTCACTTCAGGAAAGAGCAACCACAAAAACTCCCACTGTCACAAATAAACATGTTTCAAAAAAATGTTCCTTCATGATACCAGAAAAATTCTCATTATCATCTAGTCCTCTTGGAAAAAGCAAATACAATTCCCAAAAATTCTAGTTATCCTTACACTGTATTATCATAGGGGTAACAGAAAAAGGGCAGTTAAAATATTCAATTTGCCTGGAAAGGGATTAGGGAGCATGGAAGGAGGTTTTGAAATAAAAATCATACCTCTAAAAAAATCTGCTCGTGAAACTGAAATAAGCATATTGTCCTAGAGTATTTGAGGGAAATGTAGAGTGAAATATAAACAATTTGCTTGCTTCAAAGATTCAGAAAGATGAAAAGACTTCCCTGTGACAATTTTTGGAAGAAACAGGTGTGTAAACTTAAAACACATGGTACTGAATTCAAATTCATTAATTCATTCAACATTTCAGTGCCAATAATTCCACAAAGCATTGAGGACACAGTCCTTGTTCTCAAGGTATTACAGTCTTCATTTATCCTAGAAGTTACCAAGTATTTACTATGAGCCAGATACTGGGGACATAACAGCCTAACAGGTGACACAGGTCCATCCCTGCAAGCAGCTTACACTGGAGGAAGAAGGAAATGCCTTAATGATGAAACATACATAACACCCAAGTGTTCTATGCGCAGCTTATGGAAGTGGCTGGGGGGGCGGGTAGGGTGGTACACAAACAACTGAATGATAGATTTACAAAGGGAGGGAGAAGAATATAGAGATTTGGGAGAGAAGTGATAGGAAAGCTGAGTCCTTAAAGAGGATTAGATGTTCACCTGGCCGACCTTGGGGGAAGGGATCCTAGCAGAGGGAGCAGCTGGAGCAAAGGCAAAGAGATATGAGAACACTTGTGTATTTGGTAGGCCTGGATTACAGAATATGAAAGATAAATCATGGAGGCTTCAGTAGGCCACAATCAAGACTGAACTTTATTGGTATGTATGAAAGGACCCTGAGGGTTTTATTCAGAAAACCAACATATGTGATCAGGTTTTTCTGGTGCGATGAGACACTGGTTTACAAAGAAATGAGAAAAGAATAACACTAGATAATGATGTCACCACATGAAACAACAAAGGAGACTGCCCAGTTAGAAAATTAAACCCCCTTCAGGAAAATAATTGAGCCACTTAACTATCCAAGCCCCTCTGGAAAAAAGTTCTTAACCAGTATCACTGAAAATTGAAAAGTAAAGGAAAGGTTTTTATATATATTATGGATTATAACATCTACATATCTGTTTTGAGTTCAAGAGGTCTTAGCTTTTTATTAATTGTGTAAAAATGTACGGGACCCATGACTGCAGTACAAAAAGCAATGAAATTGTTTAGGAGCAAGTCTTTGATACAAAGGGAGAACCACGAGTAACAGAAGGCATTTAAGTCAGGTTTAAAGGTTTCCGAAGTTCAAGATACTCAAGTTTTATTGAATCAGCGCGTTTAAAAGGTGTGTCATAGGGGTGGAGCAAAAGGAGGAGGGATTAAAATACATATATATATATATATATATATATATATATATATATATATAAACAACTCTTGATGTCGCTGGGACTAAAATCACCACTTGAAGATCTTTTCTCATGTAGGAGAAATGAACACCTACCAGATCCAATTAACATAAACACACGGGGTCCAGGGAGAGGGAGGGAGGAGAGAATGATCATACATGACAATATATATGGGGTGGGGGACAACCACCTATCCAGAACCCATAATCCAATTGGCGGCGCGATGAGGAAATCATCCCCAAACCTCACAGCTCCGACAACACGATTTAGACATAAAGGCAGAAAAATGTCTTTCCCAAATTCCACAAGCGAACCACCAGTCACTGGCCAAGGGGATATGTTCACATACTAGAATCCCAGAACTCAAAGACAGAATACCATCCCCACAACGTTCTGGGAGGTGAAGGATCTCCCCTGTTCTAGGAGTGGGGAGCAATCACTCTCAGTCCCTGTTGTAAGGGGGTCTACGCCCCTCAGGCCAGGCCCTGCCGAGGCCAGGAGCAGTGACAGCCCCGAAGCCCCCTCAACCTCGGCCCGGAGCTGCCACTACTCCTCGCACCTCCTCCTCCCAACACACACCCTCCCCTACCTGATATGGCGGCGGCGGCTCCTGATCCGGCTCAGTCCCTTCGCCAAAACTAGCCCGATCGGACTGAGACTCGTGAAGCAGGGAGATGTCATCCGAAGTGGGGGATTTGAGGCAGTTCCCCATCTTCCGGGGCAAGAATGTGTGATCTGCGGGAAGAAGAAAGCAGTGGCGGGGTCGTTCGCACGCTCCGCGGTCAGCCTCGGTCAGCGAGGTGGGGTCGGACAGCAGGCCGAGGCTCAGGCGGCGGCGTTTCCCCCGCCCCCCGGTGCCGCCGAAGGGCCGCTCATGCCAGCCCCCGGACTTGGGGGCTCAAGGCTGGGCCGCGGGCTCTGCTGGGGTCGCGGCGGTTGCCTCTTGCGAGGCGGCAGTGGGGGGGGGGGGGCGGGGAGACGAAGCACTTCCCCACCCCGCCCCCCCGCGGGGCGGCGGCGGCCACGGAGCTGCTGGGCCTAATCCAGGTCAGGAGGGGGGGGCGCGGCCGTCGCGGCTGCCTCAGCTGCTGCCTCAGCTGCTGTTGCCTCTGCCGACGCCGGAGCCGCGGCCGCGGGCCTCATCCTACTCCGCCTCAAAGCGGCGGCGGCTGCTAGAACGAGGCCAGCTGCGGTCCTGCGTCACGCCGCCGTGCGTGCCCTGGTCCCGCCCCCGCGCCGGGAGCTACGGCTCCCGGCTACGCGGCCGCGCCCCCCTCCCCGCCTCCAGCAGCTGTTCCTGGGGCCGCGTAAGTTTTCTGCTTCCCTCTCTGACAGTTGACGCGGTACCTGACTCAGAAATCTCTCTCCAGTCTCCCGTGCCTCCTCACTTCCACTTCTCCCTTCCCGCTTGTCTCTGCTCTTACCTGTGCACCGTTCTGACAGTCTTCTCACCGCCTTCTGCCAAGTGATCTATTTATAAACCCTTTTCTGAATGTGTCACTCCCTTGGATAAAATGTTAAATGGATTTTCTCCTTTATTCTTTCAGAAAAAAAAAACCAAACTCACTAACGAATCAATCCACTATTTGCACAGGTGAATAATCTTTTTAAAATATAAATCGAACCCCCCATTTAAAACCTTCAATGGCTTCCAAAAACTGTTACGACTGATATGACTATTCTTATATAGTTTACAACTGTGACTACTTCCCCTAACTCATTAGCACCCTTGTCCCCTCAAATATCCTAAACTCCAGGCCAACTAAATAAAGTACTTTTGGTTATCTTAGAAGACTTCCCAATGGCTGAGGCCTTTACCCATATTGTTTTTCTGACCTTAGCTCAATTCTCCTACACTCTGGACCTTCTACCTCGCATCAGGCTAACCATTATTCCCACTTGTCCTTCCTAAACTCAGCTTCGTTTTCCCTAACCCTCCAGTCTGGGTAAGCCACCTTCTCTGTGCACTTAGTCCCTGAGCTTTTCTCTGTCACAACCTGATCAAACTGAATCATCTGTCTCTCCTCTGTGCATGGCCTGACACATTGCCTAAGGTAGACTGGGATCTCTTGGTTGAATGAACAAAGAGCCCAAGAAACAATATGTGCAAAGGAAGGAAACAAGAAAGATGAGAATGCTCCCAGAATACAAGAAGTGGGTCTTGACTCCCTTTGTTTTATTCACCATTTACTGATTATTTTTCTCCCGTCACAAGACCCTATGCTAGGCACTAGGGAAACTGGTTTACCAGATCTAGCTTGTCTCTGATGGAGCCCAGAGTCCAGCTGGGAAGACAAGTGACAGATGAGTTCCTCTCCTCCCTCCCCCCAGAGGTTTTTAGAGAGCCCTAAGGAGAGTAATTAGACCATTTGGGTGAGGATCAGAAATGATTTTTGGAGGTAAGACTCCGTTAAATTGGTACGGGCATGAGCACTTTAACTTTGGAGTCCCTATTCTACAAAATTACTTACATAAATGTACTCATATCCCATGTTAAATATAACTTTTTGCTGCATTCTCTCTTCCGCAAGACTTAATCTTCCTTCCCATTAATAGCTCCCACATACATATGGGATCTCTAATGCCATGTTTGTATTAGAATCTTTCATATGTCCCCAAGAATCATTACCTAATTCTCTAGCTTGAAAAGTAAAATCACTGGATTCCCTGGGAGAAAAATTTCAGCATCTGCCTCTTCCTCTGCCCCATCCTTGCCATTTTCCTGGTCTCCTCTGAACTCTCACAATAACTTCTTTTTTTTTTTTAAGATTTTATTTATTTATTTGTTAGAGAGAGAGAGAGAGTGCGAGCACAGGCAGACAGAGTGGCAGGCAGAGGCAGAGGGAGAAGCAGGCTCCCCGCCAAGCAAGGAGCCCGATGCGGGACTCGATCCCAAGACGCTGGGATCATGACCTGAGCTGAAGGCAGCTGCTTAACCAACCGAGCCACCCAGGTGTCCCTCACAATAACTTCTTAATGAAGCCTTTGCTTCTGCACCATCAATCCATTCTCCACCTACTGCCATGAAAAATGTGACCAAAGAACATTCATAGACTTGTTGTTCAGAAATTTAGCTTGGCATTAAGGCCTTGCACCATTTGGTCCTATCCTTATGTCCATATGGCTCCAACTCCAACCAGGCATCCTACATTCCAACTCCATGTTGAGTTGACTCCAACTCCAACCAGACATCCTACACTCCAGCCATCTTTACACTACTTTCTATGCCCTCAGTTTTCACTATGCTTGTCCACCTCTGACCTTCTGCCATGCTGTTATTATGTTATTATGTTATTCATGGCTGAATTACAGCCATCTTTTAAGACCCTCCTTAAAAACCACTTTCATGTAGCTCTCCTTGATTTCACTTAGTTAGAACATATGTAACAATAGAAAATAAATGGGATCTGGATCTATTATTGTATTATATATAACTATGAATTATATATGAATATTTTAACACAATTTTAAATATGTAGTCATAAGTGACATTTGTTAGCCTGAGCCAGACATGTAAGAGCCCAGAAAGGTATATATTGTAATACCATTTTGCAAGAGTAGAAATATGGATTCACATGGTTATTCAGGGCTAAAATCAGGATTTGAAACATATACTAGTTGCCTTTGTTAGGTATGAGAAAGGACTATAACTTTTTCATCCTGGTATTTCTCAATATGTAAAAACAAGGGAATGGATGGGGTGCCTGGTGGCTCAGTGGGTTAAGCCTCTGCCTTCGGCTCAGGCCATGATCTCAGGATCCTGGGATCGAGCTCCACATCAGGCTCTCTGCTTAGCAGGGAGCCTGCTTCCTCTTCTCTCTCTGCCTGCCTCTCTGCCTACTTGTGATCTCCATCTGTCAAATAAATAAATCACATCTTTAAAAAAAGAAAGTAATAACCAGGGCTATTGCAGTGACAAAGATGCTCCTTGACCAAACTCTAGTCAGGCTCCTCTAAAGTCCTCAAGGCCCTAAACTTGAGTTCTGTCCTTGGCCTACTTATTCCAGTATTAGCAAAAATCTGCATCAGTTTTTTAACCCCACACTTGTATTGGATAACCTTAGCCCACCTTCAGCAAAATCCTATCAAAGAGGTTTAGCCAGAATTCCCCTTAGCCCCAATGTTTCCTCTTAGTAATTTTCTATCCACTGATCCCACCTTGTTCCTTACCCATAAATCCACACTCATCCTTTTTGTATTCAGATAGAATCCAGTACTATAGTGAGGTTACCCTTCCCCTATTGCAACAGATCCTGAATAAAATTTGCCTTCACTACTTTATTTTCTGTCTGCTTCTGCTTTTCTCTAACAGCAGGAGCTCTAATGCAGAAGGAGATATGATAGTCTGGTATCTTCACTGAGCTAGATATTTTTTAAAAATAGATTTATTTTTTAGACAAGTTTTAGATTCATATCAATATTGAGCAGAAGGCACAAAGATTTACTATATACAGCCTGCCCCTACACATGCATAGTCTCCCCCATTATCAACACCCTCACCAGAATGGTACATTTGTTGCAACTGGTGAGCCTACAATGACCCAAGACTAACACATAAAATCCTTGCTTATGTTAAGTTTCACTTTTGCTGTTGTGCATTCTATGGGTTTGGACAAATTTATAATGATGTGTATTCACCATTATAGCATCATAAAGAACAGTTTCACTGACCTAAAAAATCTGTGCTCCACATATTCACCCCTCTCTTGCCCCTAGAAACCACTGATTCTTTACTTTCTCCATAGTTTTACCTTTTTCAGAATGTCATATAGTTGGAACCATATAGCGTTTTAAGAGTTCTTTATATATCTTAGAGAAGAGTCCTTTCTCAGATGTGTCTTTTGCAACATTTCCTTCAAGTCTATGGCTTGTCTTTTATAGAGCAGAAATGTTTAAATTTAATGAAATTCAGCTTATCTATTTTCTTTCATGTATTCTTCTGTGCATTGTTTCTAAAAAGACATTGCAAAACTTAATGTCATGTAAAATTTCTTCTATGCTGTCTTCTAGGGGTTTTATACATTTGCATCTTACATTTTTAAAAATATTTATTTATTTATTTGACACATAGAGATCACAAGTAGGCAGAGAGGCAGGCAGAGAAAGAAGGAAGCAGGCTCCCTGCTGAGCAGAGAGCCCAACAGGACTCGATCCCAGGACCCTGAGATCATGACCCGAGCCAAAGGCAGAGGCTTAACCCACTGAGCTACCCAGGCACCCGCATTTTACATTTAAATGTGATCTATTTTGAGTTCATTTTTGTGAAGGGTGTAAGGTTTGTGTCTAGGTTCATTTTTTTGGACATGGGTGTGTAGCCATTCTAGTACATTTGTTGAAAAGACTATATTTTCCCCATTGTATTACTTGCCCCTGCTCCTTTGTTAAAGATCAATTGACTATATTTGTGTGGAACTATCTGGTCTCTCTATGCTGTTCTGTTGATCTATTGGTCCATTCTTTTGCTAACACACCATACTGTCTTGACTACTATAGCCTTGTAGTAAGCCTTGAAGTATGGTAGCATCAGTCCTTCTTCAATAATCTATAGGTTATTCTGAATCTTTTACCTCCCCATAAAAAATGGAGAATGGAGAATGGATGTTGATATTGATAAAATAACTTGCTGGGATTTTGTTTGAGATTGCATTGAATCTATAGATCAAGTTGGAAAGAACTGAAACCTTAACAATATCGAGCCTTCCTATTCATGTACATAGACTATCTCTCCATTTATTTAGTTCTTATTTGATTTCATTCATCAGAATTTTGTAGTTTTCCTCAAGTAAGTCTTTTACATATTTTGTTAGTTTTATACATAATTATTTCATTTTGAGGAGTTTCTAATGTACATAATATTTCAGTTTGACTTCCAAATTCCCTGTTTGTTGTTAGTATATAGGAAAGCAATTGACTTTTGTATATTAGTCTTATATCCTGCAATCTTGCTATAATCACTTATTGGTTCCAAGAGTTCTCTGGTATTGGATTTTTTTATATAAACGATCATGTCATCTATGAACAAAGTCAGACTTATTTCTTCCCTCTCAGTCTGCATATCTTTGATTCCTTTTCTTGTTTTATTGTATTATCAGAGACTTCCAGTGTGATATTAAAAAGCAGTGGTGAGAGGGGACATCCTTACCGTATTCCTTATTTTAGAGAAAAGCTTTGAATTTCTCACAACTTAGTATGATGCTATCTGTAGGATTTCTTTGTAGATAGTTTTTATCAATCTGAGGAAATTCCCCTCTATTCCTAGTTTACTGAGAGTAACATGAATGGGTGTTGGATTTTGTCAAATGCTTTTGCCACACCTATTGATAAGATCATGGGGCTTTTCTTCTTTAGTCTGTTGATGTGCTGAATTACATTGATTGGTTCTCAGTGTCTAACTGGCCTTGCATACCTGGGATAAATCTCAGTATATAATTCTTTTCATGTTGTTAGATTCTATTTGCTAACTTTTTTTTGCTAACTTTTGAAGATTTTTTGCATCTTTGTTCATGAGAAATATTGGTTAGTAATTTTCTTTTCTTGCAATCTCTTTGTCTGGTTATGGTATTAGGGTAATGCTTGCCGCATATAATGGGTTAGGAAGTATTCTCTCTGCTCTATGTTCTGAAAAAAATTGTAGAAAATTGGCATAATTTCTTCCATACATGTTTGGTAGATTTCACCAGTGTATCTACCTGGGCCTGATGCTTTCTGTTTTGGAACATTATTAATTGTTGATTCAATTTCTTTAATTAGGTATATTCATGTTGTCTAATTCTTCTCATGTGAGTTTTGGCAGACTGAGTCTTTCAAGGAATTGATCAGTTTCACCTATGCTATCAAATTCATGGGCATAGAATTGTTCATCATATTACTTTACTATTCTGTTAATGTCCAGGGGATCTGTAGTGATATTCTTTCTTTCATTTCTGATCTTAGAATTTGTGTCCTCTCCCTTTTTTATTTAGTTAGCCTGGTTAGAGGCTTGTTGATTTTATTGATCTTTTCAAAGAACCAGCTTTTGATTTAATTGATTTTCTCTATTGATTTCCTGTTTTCAATTTCATAAATTTCTGTTCTAATTTTTATTATTCCTTTTCTTCTACTTACTTGGAATTTAATTTGCTTTTTAGAGTTTCCTAAAATAAAAGCTTAGGTGACTGATTTTAGATCTTTCTTCTTTTCTAATATAGGCATTCAGTGCTATAAATTTCCTTCTAAGCACTGCTTTTGCTCTATCCTACAAACTTTATTAAGTTCTCTTTTCATTTTCATTTAGTTCAAAATATTGTTTAATTTCTCTTGGGATTTCTTCTTTGACCCATGTGTTAGTTAGAAGTGTGTTGTTTAATCACTAAGTATTTTGGGATTTTCTAGCTGTCTTTCTGTTATTGATTTCGAGTTTACTTCTGTTGTGGTCTAGAGCAGACTTTGTATGATTTCCACTCTTTTAAATTTGGTCAGGCATGTTTTATAGTCCAGAATGTGGTCTATCTTGGTATATGTTTTACATGAGCTGAGAAGAATATATATGCTGGTGTTATTGGATAAAGTAGTCTATAGATATCCATAATTATTCATTATACCCAGTTGATTAATGGTGCCCAAGTTCAACCGTATCCTTATAGATTTTAAACCTGTTGGATTTGTCCACTTATGATGGAGTGGAACCAGACATTAAAGAGATATTGCAGGGATGCTGGGTGGCTCATTTGGTTAAACGTCTGCCTTTGCTCAGGTCATGATCCAGAAGTCCTGGGATCGAGTGCTGCATCAGAATCCCTGCTTGGTGGGGAGTCTGCTCTTCCCTCGAAACTTCCCCTCTCTCATGCTCACTCCCTCTCTTGCTCTCTCTCTCAAATAAATAGGTAAAATCTTAAGAAAAAGAGATATTATAAAAATAAAATATGCTATTTATGTTAACATATAAGGGGCTTAATATTATTATTTTTAAGTGAATTAAATATTTTAAATATTTCTCAGTTTTATTTTTTTGTTTTTAAGATTTTATTTATTTATTGGAGAGAGAGAGCAAGAGAAAGCGAGAGCATGAGGGGAGGTGGAGGGGCGGAGGGAGAGGGAGCAGCAGACTCCCTAGCAGGGAGTCTGATACAGGGCTCAATTCCAGGACCCCAGGATCATGACCTGAGCCAAAGGCAGACATTTTACCCATTGAGCCACCCAGACACCCATCATGTTATTTTCTAACATGATATATAGGTATAATTTATATAAACAAAAGCTCATTGGAGCTTTTTTTTTTTTTGAGTTCTCAATTTTTTTTTTTGAGTTCTCAAATTTTTTTTAAAGATTTTATCTATTCATTTGACAGACAGAGATCATAAGCAGGCAGAGAGGGGTGGGGGAAGCAGGCTCCCCACTGAGCAGAGAGCCCGACGTGGGGCTCGATTCCAGGACCCCGAGATCATGACCCTGGAGTTCTCAATTTTTAAGAGCGTATGGCGGGGGGCGACTGAGTGGCTCAGTGGGTTAGGCCTCTGCCTTCGGCTGGGTCATGATCTCGGGGTCCTGGAATTGAGCCCCACATCAGGCTCTCTGCTCAACAGGGAGCCTGCTTCCCCCTCTCTCTCTCTGCCTGCTGCTCTGCCTACTTGTGATCTCTCTCTCTCTCTCTCTCTCTGTCAAATAAATAAATAAATAAATAAAATCTTTTTTAAAAAAAAAGAGCATATAGGGGTCCTAAGACAAAAAGTTTAAGAACTCCTAGTCTAATGCCTTCCCACTCAAATGTGGTCCATAAATCACCACTACCTGATTCACCTAGGAACTTATTATTAGAAGTGCACTCTCAATCCCTACTTAAGACTGAGTAAATGAGAATGTACATTTTACCATGATCCTCAGATTTATATGCACATTATAGTTTAAGGAAAGCTTGGCCTAGAAAGGTTAAAAGGTCTTCTTGACACTTGAGCTTTGTAGGATGGGTAGGAGTAGCTGGGGAGGACTGAAGTCAAGGACTCAAGCAGAAGGGAAAGCTTGCATGAAGGCATAATAGGCAGAAATGTCATGACACATTGGGAAACTGCAAACAGAAAATATCTAGATTTTTGTAAATTTTTTCCAAGTTTTTATTGGAATTTATTCTAATTTTTTAATCTTTTATTTACTCTTTTAACCATTTTTAAGTATACAGTTCAGTGGTTATTAAATACATCCATAATGCTGTGCAATCATCACCACAATCCATCTCCATAACTCTTGTATTCTTTTTAGAATTATGTTAAAATACATGTGACATAAAATTTACCAATGTAACCATTTTTAAGTAAACACTTCAGTGGTAATTAAACATATTTACATTGTTTTGCAGCCACAGTTCACTCCCATAACTCTTTTCGTCTTGTAAAATCAAAATTCTATATCTATTAAACAATAATTCTCCAGTTATTGCTGTGCACAAGGTTCCAGTTTCTCCTCATCATTGCCAACACTTGTTTTGTGTTTTCCTGATAATAGCCATCCTAATAAGTGTTAGGTGATATCTCATTGTAGCTTTGATTTACGTTTCCTGAATGATCAATGATGCTGAGTATCTTTTCATATGCTTAATGGCCATTCTTTTTCTTTGGAGAAATGTCTATTCAAGCCTTTTGCCTACTTTTCAATCAGATTTTGTTTTTTGTTATTGAGTTCCAGGAGTTCTCTATATATTCTGATTATCAATCCCTTACCAGCTATATGATTTGCAAAAATTTTCTCCCATTCTGTAGTTTTCCTTTTATGCTATTGATAATGTCTTCTGATGCAAAAAAATTTTAATTTAATGAAGTCCTATTTGTCTATATTTTCTCTTTTTACCCGTAATTAGCGTCAAAGCTAAGATATTATTGTTGAGTCCAATGTTGTGAAGTTTTATCCCATGTTTTCTTTCAAGAGTTTTTTAAATTTAGGTCTTTGATCCATTTTGAGTTAGCTTTTTCAAAATATGGTGTTAGCTAAAGGTCCAAATTCATTATTTTGTTTATGTATACCCATTTTTTCCACTACCATTTCTTGAAAAGACTGTGCTTTCCCATTGAATGGTCCAGGCACCCTTGTCAAAAATCTTTTGATCATATTATGTGAGGCTTTATTTCCGGGATCTCTGTTTTACTCCCATGGTCTATATGTCTGTCTTTATGCCAGTACCATGCTGTCCTAATTTTTGTAGATTTATAGTAAGGTTTAAAAACAGAAAGTGTGAGTTCCCCAGTTCTTCCTTTTCAAAATTGTTTTGGCTATTTGGAGTCCCTTGTGATTCCATATGAGTTTTAAAATACCTTTTTCTATTTCTATTAAAAAAACTAGTTGGGCTTTTGATAGGCTTTGCATTGAGTCTGTAGATTGCTTTGTGTAATATGGCAATTTTAACAGTACTAAATCTTCCATTTCATGAACATAATATGTTTGCATTTATTTATATCTTCTTTAATTTCTCTTAGCAATGTTTTATAAGCTTCATGTACTAGTTTTTCATCTCCCTGGTTAATTCTTAAGTATTTTATTCTTTTTGATGCTATTATAAAAAATTTGTTTTTGTAATTTCATTTTCAAATTGTTCATTGTTAATGTAGTTGGCCCCTGAAGAACACAGGTGTTAGGACTGCTGAAACATGCAGTTGAAAATACATATATAACTTTGACTCTCCCCAAATTTAACTACTAATAGCCTACTGACCAGAAGGCTTACCAATAAAATAAATAGTCAACACATATTTTTGTAGGTTACATGCATTATATACTGTATTTTTACAGTAAAGTAAATTAGAGAAAATAAAATATTATTTAAAAAATCATGAGAAAGAGAAAATAAATACTGATAGTACTGTAGTGTAAAAAATCCATGTATAAATTGACCCACTCAGTTCAAACCCATGTTCAAGGGTCAACTGTATGTAAAAATGCAACTGATTTTTGTATTGACTTTGTTTTTTGCTACATAGCTGAGTTTATTAATTAGTTCTAATAGGGTGTCTGTGTGTGTGTTTGTGTGTGTGTGATCTTTAGGGTTTTTTATGTATAAGATCATCTGCAGATAGAAATAATTTTACTTTAGGGATGCCTAGCTAGCTCAGTTGGTAGAGCATGAGACTCTTAATGGGGTGCCTGGGTGGCTCAGTGGGTTAAAGCCTCTGCCTTTGGCTCAGGTCACGATCCCAGGATCCTGAGATCAAGCCCCTCATTGGGCTCTCTGCTCAGTGGGCAGCCTGCTTCCCTCCCTGGCCCCCCCGCCCCGCCGCCTGCCTCTTTGCCTACTTGTGATCTCTGTCTGTCAAATAAATAAATAAAATCTTTAAAAAAAAGGAAATAATTTTATTTCATCTTTTCCAATTTGGATATCTTTCTTTTTTCTGCCTAATTGCTCTGGATAGATCTTCTAGTACTATGTTGAATAGAAGTGGTGAACGTGGGCATCCATACCTTTTCCTTATTTTCAAGGAAAAGCTTTCAGTCTTTACCATTGAATATGATATTTGCTGTCAGTTTTTCATATGTGGCTTTTATCATGTTGAGGTCATTTCCTACTATTCCTAGTTTTCAGAATGTTTTTATCATGAAGGTTTGTTGAATTTTGTCAAATGCTTTTTTCTGTATCAGTTGAGATGATCATGTGGGTTTTTTTCCTTCATTCAGTTAATGTGATATATACATGGATTGCTTTTTGCATATTGAAAAACCCTTACATTCTAGGGAGAAACTGCACTTGATTGTGGTGCATAACCCTTTTATACTGCACTGAATTTGGTTTGCTGGTATTTTGTCGAGGATTTTTGCATCAATGTTCCTAAGGCATATTGGCCTATAGTTTACTTGTAATGTCTTTTTCTGGCTTTGGTATCAGGGTAATGCTGGCCTTACAGAATGAGTTAGAATTGCTACCTCCTCTTCAGTTTTTTGTAAAAGTTTGAGAAGGATTGGCATTTGTTCTTTAATGTTTGGTAGAATTAATCAGTGAAGCCATCAGGCAGGCCCAGGGCTTTCCTTCTAGGGAGATATTTTATTGTGAGTTCAATCTCCTTACTAGTTATAGTTCTACTCAGATTTTCTGTTTCTTCATGATTTAATCTTGGTAGGTTTTTTTCCTAGTAATTTGCCCATTTCTTTTTTTTTTTTAATATTTTATGTATTTATTTGACAGACAGAGATCACAAGTAGGCAGAGAGGCAGGCAGAGAGAGAGGGGGAAGCAGGCTCCCCGCCGAGCAGAGAGCCCGATGCGGGGCTCGATCCCAGGACCCCAGGACCCCAGGACCACGACCTGAGCCGAAGGCAGAGGCTTTAACCCACTGAGCCACCCAGGCGCCCCTAATTTGCCCATTTCATCTAGATTATTCAACTTATTGATATACATTTGCTAATAATATTATCATAATCCTTGTTATTTCTGTAGAATCAGTAGTTATGTTTTCAGTTTCGTTTCTGATATTAGTAATTTGAGTCTTCTCTATTTTTCCTTAGTCATCTAGTGAGAGTTTTGTCAATTTTGTTGATCTTCTGGTTTCATTGATTATTTTTCTATTGTTTTTGTATTCTCTATTTCATTTATCTGTGGTCAATATTATTTCTTTTTTTCTGTTAGCTTTGGGTTTAGTTCTTTTTCTAGTTTCTTAAATTGCAATGTTAGATTGAGATCAAATGTTGATTTGAGATCTTTCTTGTTTTTTAATGTGTTTATAGCTATAGCTTTCCCCCTTAACATTGCTTTTGCTGAGTTCCATAAGTCTTGGTATGTTGTGTTTTTGTCAGTCATCTCAAAGTATTTCTTAATTTCCTTTGTGATTTCTTCTTTAAACTATTGTTCGTTTAAAAGTATGTTTTTAATAGGCACAATTTTGTGAACTTTCTAATTTTCCTTCTGTTATTTATTTCTAATTTCATCCCATAGAAGATACTTTGCATAATATTTATATTTTTAAATCAATCGAGACTTAATTTGTGGCCTAATATATGGTCTACCCTAAAAAATGTCCCATATGCACTTAAGAAGAATATATGTTGTTGTTGTTAGGTAGAGTGTTCTGTGTATGTTTGTTAGATGGAGTTGGTTTATTGTGGTAAGTCCTTTATTTTCTTACTTATCTTTTGTTATTTCCTTCCTTATCATCTTCTGGAATGGCTGTCATATTCATTATTATGAGTAGGTAATGAAGTCTTCAACCATGTAAAATTGTCTATTTTTCCCTTCAATTTTCTCAAGGGGAAAAGAGAAAAATGAAGGGGCAGCAAAAAAAGGGTCACCAACACTTTAAACTCCTTGGAAGTCACTAATTGGAGTGGGAAGGGCTTGCAACAACTGGAAGGGACAACAATAATGCCTGCCCACCTCTTTGTACCTCTGTGATCAGAAGCAGCAAACAGCAATCAGAGCACAGTTCCCCAATATTTGGAGGACAGGTTCCTTTTTGCTCACACTGGCTTGTATCAGCTGTGGTCAAGCTACTTAAGGAACTTGTGCATAGCAGCCTGCCACTGGGAGAGGAGGGTGGATAGCTGCTACTGTGCTGAGTTAAAATTGATTGAAATTCACCACAATTTATCTTCCAGGTCTTTCTCTGGAAGTTGTAAGTAAGGCATCAATAGACTCCAGAGTTCCAAATACATAGTTATATGCGGCAGATTCTGCTGTGCAGTTGTTGTCTAGGTGGGGAGACAGAATCTTGGCACTTCTTACTTTGCCATCTTTCCAGAACTCTTTCTTGGTAACATTTTGTCCTCTAAAAAATAAATTATGGTGATTATAATATCTTTACATTAAAAACCAGGAGTTAACATATATGTATTTACTGAAGGACAATCTTAGAAACAAAATCTTAGAAAAAAAATCTAAATATTTGACCATAGGAAAATGATTAAATAATCATATACTCACTTCAAGAGGTATTCTCTAAAATTGTCATTCTTTACAACATTTTTCTCTAGTACCTTGCCTTACTTTGTTTTCCTGTATAGCACCTGATATTTTACTATGTATGTATTGTTCATTGTATGAACACTAGAATTAAGACCATAAAGTCTTTGTCATTCTCACTACTGAATCCTCAGCATCTAAAATAGAGCCTGGCAAATTATAGGAAATATGTAAATATTTGTTGATCATATGTATAAATGAAGCATGAAAAGTTCTTGGGAAATACCATTTAGCAAAAAATACTGAAAATGAAATATTTTCTCTCATTAAAACAATGAAAAAATGGCATACATGTTGACAGAGTTTGGAATTTAGGAACTTGAAGACAATGGTCACCAAGGTAATGTGAGGAAATGGAAATGATATTCTGATAGGAGACAAGGTTGTAGGCAATGTTTCCTCTTTCTCTTTCCCTTTATTCCTGGTATTAGTGTTTCAAAATGGTTTGTGCTATGAAAAACAACAACAAAACCTTCAAAAATTCTCTTCCTAAGGCAGATGAAAGTATAGAAAGTATAGAAAGATACTTTCTAGTATACTAGATAGTATAGATAAATACTTGCCAAACTTATTCCTGACAAATGGAGCTATATATTCCAGAGTGGGAAGGAATAATCCTTGGAGCTTTCAGAGAGGAAAATAAGCACAGAGAAGGAGGATGATTGCTTAGTATTTGAATAATAAGTCACATGATACATTAGAATCAAGGGATGTGGGTAGAAGGAAATAGGAACTAGCTCCTGTGGTCTGTGTCTACAGGTTCTATTCTGAATTTAACAATGGAACACTAACAATCAGGCAAGGCCAGAACATAGAGTTTCACATATTGTACATGTCACAAAGGTGCTGAAGCCAGGAAACAAGTGGCAACTAAAATTCAGACCTTACTCTACTTTCTGAGCCACTGAAACTTGGTGTAGGTCTGTATCTGCCCGGAAGATGTATTTTTTTCTGATTTTTCACAAAGGCATCACAGAGGATATGTAATGGAATGGGCCACTGACTTAGTGTGCTGGAGTCTGATGCCAAATAAAATAACCTCTTAGTTGTACCACATCAATCTCTACTCTAAGCAAGTAGTAGGGTCAGGCTCAATGTGTAGTTTTCAAATAACCATATGAAAAGACATGTGATTAGTATTCATCACATACAGTCTGTTACCCAGACTTGCACACATGCTAAAATAAATTTATATGCTGGATGTAAATATAGAACACTAAATGACCTACTTTCTTCTAAGCCTCCTGCCATGATTTAATGAAGAAGTAGGGGTGGGAGGCTTGCATATGGGAATATAGAAAGAAAAGCTTTGGAGTTACAACTCTTGGACTCATCAATTGGAAAAACATTATGTTGAAGTCTTCAATCACTTTCTCCTTATATCTCTCTGACTGCCTTAGGAAAAGACATTAAATAATTTCTGAGTGGTTTATATTTTTCACATCCTCTGCAATACCATGTGAACTCAATGTTTCCCAAACATACCATGCTCTCTCACCCTGTCTCCCCTTGGCCCATGCCTAGACAGTCTTTCATTGTCTCCTCAGCAAATTCTCTTCAGCTTTAAAATTCAGCTCTTCCGTCATTTTTTTTTAGGAAGAACTCCTGATACACCTTCTTCCTCAGTGGAGATAATTCTTCCCTCTTTTGTGTTCCCTCAGCATTTGGCATACTTCTCTATTAGCATGTAACATGATCTGTGAACATATCTACTGAGTTTATTAGACTGTGGGCTATCCTAGATTATATATATAT
>ML104722.1:18678-36437 GCA_003697995.1 Taxidea taxus jeffersonii | reverse complement strand
TGTGTGTGTGTGTGTGTGTATTTATGTCTATATATATATATCCTAGATTATATATATATGTCTATCTATATATATATAAAAATATATATGTATATATATGTTTATGTCCAGTCTTAACATCTAACATGATGGCTAGCAAACAGGGCTATTCCAAAAATATTTGTTGAATCATGAATGAATGAATCAATGAATATTATAAGGACACATGCCTGCACCTGAGGCAGAAGATCTGGGTTCAATTTTTGGATTTACTGTTAACTTTTTTTATGTGGCAGATTAAATATGGCCACAAATACTTTGGTGCTCCTCCTATTAAGAGATGGGGTCTATGTCCTTTCCTCCTGAATCTGAATAGAGACTCTGGTACTGTTTTAACTAATAAAATATGGCAGAAATGACACTGTCAGTTTCTAAGTCTGGGACTTAAAAAACTGGAAGTGTTCATTTCCTATCCCTTGGAAATTACCCCTTGGAGCTTTTGGGTGTCAGGTAAGATGTTTGACATCCTTCTGGAGGGACCTCATGGACAGGTTTTGAGACTACATGCAGAGAGACTAAGCCCAACTTCTGTGTGAGGGAGCCTTAGCTGAATCCAGTCTTCTAGTTGTCCCTGCTAATGCCTTAGTCATGTAGTGAAGCTGTCTAGGATCCTCCAGACTAGCCAAACTGCTTTCTGAATACCATCCACTGACCCCATTTAACTCCATGTGGAGAAGAAGAATCAATTGTTCATCCAAGCTTATGCCAAATATTAACTCACAAAATTAAGATACATAATGATTTTTTTAAAAAAGCTATTAAATCCAAAACTGATAACCAGAACAGAAGCTGATACCTGGAAATGGGGTATTTCTATAACAAAAAAACCTAAGACATTGGATATTGACTCTGAGACTAGGCAATGGGTATAGACTTGAAGGGCCTTGAGGAATCTGTTAATGAAATCTGGAATGGGCTGGAGAAGACTGTTGGTGAAGACTTGCAGAATAGTCAAGAAATTGTGTTTGTAAGTGGGAAGCAGTTTTGGCAAATGGTCATTTATAGTAACATGTAAAATAGAAATATACCTAATGAATTTGAGGATCTGACTGGGAATTTGCCAGGCAAAAATTACAAAGCATTGACTAGATTTTTCTAGCTACCTATGATAAAATATGAGAAAAGAGAGGTTAACTAATGAAGGGCCCAGAGTAGTATTTCTAGCCTATTTCCAGCACAAAGTCTCCAAGGAATAAATGTCCTCTTGTTACAGGTCAAATCCAAGGTGCTGCCAGCAAAATAAGGTTACAGTGTAAAAACAAATCAAGGGTGCAACTGTAAAAACTGTAAAATCTTTTTTTTTTTTTAAGATTTTATTTATTTATTTGACAGAGAGAGAGAGGACAAGCAGGGCGGGGGGAGAGGGAGAAGCAGGCTCCCCGCTGAAGAGAGAGCCCAGTGCAGGCCTAGATCCCAGGACCTCGGGATCATGACCTGACCTCAAGGCAGATGCTTAACTGACTGAGCCACCCAGGCATCCCTGTAAAATCTTTTGTTAAGACCTCATAAAGATTTAAGGCTGTATCTTATAGATCCTTTATAAATTATTCCTGGGGTAAAAAAAATTCTTTCCAAGAATCTTAATGCTGTGCCTCATTGCCCCTCAATGCTAAATAATAGGTTTTCTGAGAGTCTTTTTTTTTTTTAAGATTTTATTTATTTATTTGACAGACAGAGATCACAAGTAGACAGAGAGGCAGGCGGGGGGGGGGGGGCGGGGGCGGGGGGAAGCAGGCTCCCTGCTGAGCAGAGAGCCCAATGTGGGGCTCAATCCCAGGACCCTGGGATCATGACCTGAGCCAAAGGCAGAGGCTTTAACCCACTGAGCCACCCAGGTGCCCCTTTCTGAGAGTCTTAAGTGTGTCATTCCACAGACGCTTCACAGAGCACCCAAGGTCAAGAAAGGCTCTCTGAAAGAGATATGTGGGTGTGTTTTCTGGATAATGGAGTAGAGTATACTTTGATACACAGGAAACTCCCTGAATTTTCAAAGGATTACATTAGCTTGGCCTGAAACTGATGGCAACAACACAAAATGAAAAGAGGTCTTTGGACTCCCAATCTGCTGTGGGCAGAGAGCAGGCTAAAAAAACTACTCAACTACAAAAATGGGCTATTTGTTATGGAAAAAAGAGGGATGACTCAGAGGGGAAAACCAAAAGTCACAGACACTCTAATTCCCAGGGAGCAAAACTAGGCCTTAAGGAACTGGCAACATGTGCCTGGCTGGATTTTCGAATACACCAGTGACTACTATGTGCTTCTGTTCCCCCACCCACTGCTACCACCACCTTCTTTTGAACTGGAGTGTCCATTACAGTTATTTTATGCCTGTCACTATTGTAGTTATGTGTGTAAGGGGATGATAACTTATCTCTTTAGTTCAGCGATCTTCAGGTTGAAAGGCAAAATGCTCAAGAAGCTACAGCTGAGGAATTACATCTGAGGCGCTTCATCCACACCTGGAACTTACTCGGATAATGAGCTCATGGACCTTAATCCTGAGTCTGATGCTGTAATGGGCTGTTTGGAGGGGCGGGTCCTTTGAGGAGGTGAATGCATTTTGCCTGTGGAAAGAATATAAATAATTTGTGGTCAGAGGGCAGATGGTGACGGATTAAAGATGGCTGTAAATTCTTTGATCCTCTTACTGTTGTCCTTATGTCTTCTCCTCCAGAATCTGGGTGGGCTTTAGATTGTTTTGAGCAACAGAATACTGTAGAAATGACACTGTTTCCAAGTCCAAGTCTTAAGTGATTGTTAACTTCCACTTCCTGTATCTAGGGAACATTGTCTCTTTGAGCCCTGAGCCACCATGTACCCTGCTGGAGAGATCACACTGAGATTGTCTGCAGGGTAAGAGGGGCCCAAATGAAGCCAGCTTTCTAGCCATTCCTGCCAAGACTTGAGGCATGTAAGTGAAGCCAAATGAATACCTTTGACCCCAGCTGACTCCTTGTGGAGCAAAGAAGCAACCAATCTAGTACTGACTAGATTCTTGATTCACAATTGTAGGAAATAATGAAATGTTTGTTGATCTAAGCCACCAAACTTTGGGATAGTTTGATACACAACAATAGGTAACTGAGATCTCCATGACTTTGGGTCAATCTTTTCTCTCTAGAACTATTTCTTTAGCTTGGGCAATGTTACACTCGGTGAACTCAAAAGGCCTTAATGGTTCTGATTTTCAGTTCTGATGTAGATAAAGGTGGTTGGACTATTCCAGATGGCATTTAGACATTTGTTAAATGACCAGAGGAATATAGACTACATATATTTAGGTACTCAGTAAGTATTTTAAGGAGTTTTGAAGGATGAAAAAGAATGGAGTAGTAGAAGTGAAGGAAGGAACCAGACAGAATGAACAGCATGTGCAAAAACTCAAAAACCTGGACAGCTTAGGAAATTGTAAGCATTTCAGAATTGTTGAAGTAGCAAGTACAAGGGAGAATGGGGAAGAGGAAGCTGGAAAGATAAGGCCAGATGGTAAAGAGACTTATATGCCTGGCCAGTGTTTTAGGCTTTATCTGCACACCCTAGGAGACCTTGAAATGAAAATTATCACTGAATCCTCAGTAAGATAAATGCATTACCCTTTTTTTCATAGATATAGAAACTAAAGTTTTGTTACCTGTCCAAGACTACATAATTAGTAGGTGGCTGATCTAGGATTCGAATCCAGGTCAAATAACTCTGAAACTAAATTTTCAAAGACTTCAGAAAGGAATATAACTTTAATTTTAAAAAAATCACTTTGAACATATTCTTTGAAATTATATAAAGTTGGAGAGATGTAAAGTGAATGTCATAAGCAGTATGAGTTGCATATGATTAATTTCCCTTGGGTGAAATAGAAGAAATGATTAATTATTCTTGGAGAAATGAGTAAAGCCTCTCAGAAAAGAGGACATCTTATTTATTTATTTATGTATGTATTTATTTTTCTTTTTAAAATAGATTTTATTTATTTATTTTGAGAGAGAGGTGGGGGTGCAGAGAGAGAATCTCTAGCAGGCCCCATGCTGAGCAAGTAGCCAAACTCGGGGCTCTATGTCACCCTGGTGGGATCATGACCTGAGCTGAAATCAAGGGCCAGTTGCTTACGGGACTGAGCCATAAGGTACCCCCTATTTATTTATTTATTTATTTATTTATTATTTATTGTTATTTTCAAGCAGAGCTAACATTCATTGAGCTCTAACTACATGTCTGGCATTGTTCTAAGTGTTTTCCATGTATTATTTATGTCTCACAACAACCCTGTGAAGTACGTACTATTAGTTTCTACTATTATTTTAAAGCAAAGAGAGTTTAGGTAACTTTCTCAAATCTCACATTCTGTAAACCTGGATTGGATCCTGGTGGACCAGAATCACGCTTTTTAATCATCAGCAGGAACATTTAAACTGGGTTTTAAGATGAGATTTGTGGGCCAAAGAGCATTTAAGAGAAAGAAGCAAATGCAAATACTTGATGCAAATGTTTGTTGGCATGAAAGTTCCCTGTGTTCTAAGAATACCATTTCAGGGAAGCTGAAATTTAGAGAAAGAACACTGTGTGTCGTAGTAGGAAGTGGAGGGAGAATGAAAGAAGTACGGTAGGTGAGGGTGCTAGAAATATAGTCTAGGGCCAGGTAATGGAAATCATGGGATGCTAGACAAAGGACTTGATCCTTTACAGTATGGGGAGGCATTAAAGTTTTTCTTTCTTTTCTTCCTTTCTTTTCTTCTTTTTTGATTTTGTAATCAAAGGAGTACTACAATTAGGTCTATATTTTAGAAAGAACAATCTGGTTACAAGGAGAAATGGATTGAACAGAAGAGACTGGAGGCATAGAGAAAGTAGTCAGGACTCAGAGTACTCATCCTGAGGTAGAACAGTGGTAGTGGAGTTAGGGACAGGGAAATGAGCAATATGTACGTTAGTGCTTGTTTTCATAGCTAATAGCTAGTACCTACTGGGCATAATTTTGAAAGTTGATTAAATGTAGCCTGTGTTTTGCTTGGAGAGGCTTGGATAAAAAGCTTATTTTCCTAATTTGAAAAGTCAGGAACTCTGTTTACAATTCAGTGGTCCACACAGTGCAGGCAAATCAAACGCACTAAGGCCATTAAAAGACACACATGTAAAAAGAGTTTGAATACTTTAGTGTTTTCCTGGCCTTCCCATCTACAACTACTTGCATTATTTCTACCTCAAAGACAGGACCCCAGCTGCAGTTTAACAGGCATATTCCTGGATTTTAAAATGTCCACAGAAGGCCACAAAACTTGACCTGACCCAAATAAAACTGGACAAAGGCTGAGACAAATCCTACATTTTGCACATCCTGCCTTAATGAACATGACAAAGAAAACCTGCTGACACCTCCAAAACCTTTCACATCAATTCCATTTGCCTGGAAAGCTTCCCTCCCATTGTCCTTCTCTAGGATGAGCTCAGACTCACCTCTCTCAAGGGGAATCCAGATACCCACTTCTCTCTGCTCCTCTAGTACCCTCCATGTCATCTCTTTAATAACTATGTGCTTTCTTATTTTTCTCTCACCTGTACTGTGAACTATTTAAGGGTACAGATTTAATTTTACTCATTTATTTTATCTCCAGTGTCAGGCAAGACTCCTAACACATAAATGCTTGTTAAGGGACTGGCAGTCAGCATATAAAGAACTTCTTTTTTTTTTTTTTTCTCCCAGATACAATTGTGGGACTTCTTTCAAAGAGATAAACAGTCTATACAATTAATAAAGAACTTTTTCTTTTCCCCTCTGGCAGTCAGCATATAACACACGATAAAAATCTTCAGTTAAAGAAATTCAAATGCAATGAAATACTGTCAAAAATTATTTTAAAACTTAAAAAGTAATCAGAATAATGCATTCACATTGTTTATAAAGTAAAAAAATACTATTAGACTTATGGTGAAAAAGCCTCCTCCCCAAACTCTGTTGGCTATTTCTTCTGGTATTTACCTCCATTAAAAGACAATATGCTTATATTGATTCTTTTTGATTTATCAACTTTAGACATTATCTTTTGAATTCTTATTGTGAAAAGTGAGGCATCAGCCCTCTCCCATCACTCTAGACCCCAATTTCCTCTCTCTAATGTATATGAAAAATAATTTTTGACTAAATCACAATTCATCCTTGGAATTATTTAAAGTATTATTTACTGCCAAGCAAACACTGTACTATAATTATATTTCCTTTCTTGTACACTTTTCTTACTGGAGATATTAATCATTTTATCCTTTCCTGTACTTTATTCTCTATGTCACTATATTCTACATTTTCAAATATATCAGATAAATTCATCTGTTCCATTTATTTTCCTGAGGATACACATCCTGGAGCCCTGCATTCTCCTATTCCAATCTTCAAATATGCTAAACAGTTGCTAACCCAGCATTCTCCTTTACTATCATAACAGAAAATTTTCTTTGCCACTCTCCTGTGGTAAATGTCCTTTTTAACAATCCCATGTGTCTTTCTCTTTTTCGCCTTCATTTTGGTGGCACATATCCCATCAATAGCTTCCTGAAAAAGAGATACGGGAAATAATTTTTTTTGGAGGCTTTGGAAGTGTCAGTATGCCTTAATTTTACCTTCCGGCTTGACTGGCAGTTCTCTGCGTATGGAATTCTAGCTTGGAAATAGTTTTGACAGAACTTTTAAGGCATTGCTACTTTCTTTTCTAGTTTATATTATTTGTTGTTGAGACATTTCATGTCCTTTGGGTTCTCTGTCTATACATTGTAGGATACCATTATTTTTCCTTGGTAGTTTAAGCACACTTTATCTCCTGGTACCCTGAAATTTCTTAAGGATGTACCCTGACACTTCTTTTTTTTTTAAAGATTTTATTTATTTATTTGATAGAGAGAGAGATCACAAGTAGGCAGAGAGGCAGGCAGAGGGGGAGGGGGAAGCAGGCCCCCTGCTGAGCAGAGAGCCTGATGTGGGGTTCTATCCGAGGATCCTGAGATCATGACCTGAGCTGAAGGCAGAGGCTTAACCCACTAAGCCATGCAGGTGCCCCACCCTGACACTTTCTTAAAAAAATATATTGTGCTCAGGCTTTATTACATTTTTCAAATGGAAAACATGTGTTCTTCAAATTTTGGAAATTTTTTCTTGTGTTCTTTCTTTAATAATTTCTTTTTCTTTATCTCTTTACTTTCTCTTTTTGAAACTTACATTGTTTGAATTATATATATATATATAAATATATATAAATACATATATATTTAAAGATTTTATTTATTTATTTACTTATTTGTCAGAGAGAGAGAGAGACAGAGCACAAGCAGGCAGAGAGGCAGGCAGAGGCAGAGAGAGAAGCAAGCTCCCCACAGAGCAGGGAGCCCGATGCAGGACTTGATCCCAGGACCCCAGGATCCTGACCTGAACCAAAGGCAGCATCCTAACCGACTGAGTCACCCAGGCATCCCAATTCCCTGTTTTCTGTTGGCACTTCTCTCCTCCTGCTAAGTGCCTAATTTCTCTGGGCTCTGGCCTCATGGGTGCAATTTTTTCCATAGAACAAATCTCTGGTCTCCTACCAAGATAGGGAGATACATTAGCCTGGTTGAATGAACTGGGGGAAGGGAACTGCAAATCTAAGTTCTCTCTACACAGACATTTAAACAACATCCACACCTCATCCCTGCCTTCCACAATACCCTGTGCCTCAAATTACTGAGCCTTTCTCAAACAGCAGTACAATGCAATCATTAAGGATATGGACTTTGAACCCAGACAGACTGGGCTTGAAATTTGTCTATGTGCCCTTGGACAAATGAGTTGATCTCATACTTCAGTTTCCTCAGTGTAAAATGGTGAAATTAATAGTACCTATTTTGAAGGATGTTGTGAAGATTAAATGAGTTTATGTATGCAAAATGCTTAGAATAATGCCTAATATGTACTAAGATATATAATAATATAATATTCCTATCCTTGTTTCTATAGCTTCCAATTGGAATATCCCATCAGCATATACTTCAACTTTCTCAACTCTACTGACTTTTCCATCTTCTAAAAATTTGTCTATTGACAACTTCTCCTGCATTCTTTCCTTATGAGTTGATAGCATTGAAATAAACATTTGTTCCCATTTTATTGATGGTTTTGGAGAAAGGGAAGAAAAGCACACATACAGATTGTAATATATACATATTATATATAAAACATATACATTACATATAATACATATAACATATTATGTATTATTATATGTTATTATACTAAAACTGGTTCAATTCACCAAAATAAAAACACTGAGATAATAACATCAATATTGATAAGATTGTGCTGAAATAGGGAACTCATTGTTATCAATATGAATTCATATAATTCCTTTAGAATATAAAAATCTATAGTGAAACAAAAAAAATGATTTAATCTGTGACTGGCTATCCAATGAATTTATTTAGAGGGGAGAAATCAATAAACAAAGTGTTATTCCTTTTAACAAAAAATTAGAGGCAGCAAAAATTTCCAAAAATCTTAGGATGTTAAAATTTAGTACATGTCTTACACATCTAACACATGGTTGATAATATTATATAGTAATTATTTTCAAATATGACATGTTAAAATTTAAATATTATAATATAACACTAAGTGCAAAGAAAAGGACACAAACATATGTTCACTGTGGGTAAGCAATGTAAACTTCATATGTTATAAAGAGAATATACAAAATAAAACCAGTTGATTTTAGAGAGGTAGAATTAGGGAGGTTTTGTTTTTCTTTTTTAAAAAAACCCTTTTATGTTGTTATAAAAATGTTTTTATAATTAAAAAAAAAACCCTCAAGCCTAAAGCTGACAAAAATCATGGTGATTGTGTCTACCAGACCCCTTAGAAGAAAACGAAAACTAAACCGTTCAGCCAAACATCTGAAAGTTTCAGAACAGCCAGGTCTTTGATGTTGGGTAGACTAAACAACCAGATGTTTGACTGAAGTTTTCCGTTTTCATCTGAAAAGCTGACATCATGTAACTATAGCCTAAGTGTATTACTAATGTCAGTCACCATAAAGTTCAATGAGTTGTTAACACAGTCCCATGCAGCTCTCTTGGCCTTCCTCATTTGGTACTCATAAACATCATCATTATTAGCTTGCTCTTTGTTTTAGGTGTTATATGACTCTTTGATTATTCTTCATTTTCTAAAGAATAATGGCTAACCTCCTTAACCCTTCCTAATGTGGCTCCAACTGCATCATCAGCCCCATCTCTCACCATTTCCCTCCCTCACAAGGTCCATATTCTCTAGATGCTGGAAATATAGTCCCTGATTCTCAAGATATTCATAGTGGTATTATTATTGTTGTTGTTGTTGACTAGAGAATATTAGTGTTATCATTCATTGAGCCATTATGAGCCATAGTGATAGGGCTTAGTGTGCACAATTGAATTTAATCTTCTCCATAACTTTTGTAGCATTATTATTTTCATTTTACCAATAGTGAAAGAGAAGCTAGAGAGATTAAGTATCTTGCTCAAGGTTATATAACCTGTAAGATACAGAGCCAGGACTCAGGCTATTAAATTCCAAAGCCTATGCTCTTAATCACAACACCATTGAGACATGTCTACTAATAAATTTACTAAGGTATTATGGTGGCTATGTAGAAGTATGGAGAAAATAAGGACTATAAAATGACAGAAAATAGATAGGCAGAAGTTTAGTCCAATTACAATTTGTAAAAAAAATTGCCTACGATGTTCTGGGTCCCATCCCAAGTGCTAGGCACACAGGGAAATCAAATATCATCTTTGCCCCAAAGGGGAAATCAGTCTGATAAGGGTGTCAGTCACCTAAAATTAGGAGGAAAGTGCCGGCCTTCCAGAAATGGAGCCCATAGGAGTGATGTTGTCTTATTTCCCCAGGGCTTGGCTAGGGTATATGGTCTCAGGGTAAAAGTTCTAGGAAAAGGAGAAAGGGGATAGAGAGATGCTAGGTACTAAGTAATTTAGGAAGAGTGCCCAGGGAGATTATTGTCTCCTCACAGAAAAATCTGAAGGATGAAGAAAGAGGAGATACTGTTATCCATCTGAATCAAGAAAACACTGAGACTCATGACAGTCATAACTATTCAAGACAACAATTAAAATCTATTTATTTTACTAGTTCATATTCTGTGTCTCTGTTGGACACCAGGGATTCAGATAAGAGTCAGACCTAACTTGTCCCTGGTCATTGTGGTTGGCTCATTCTTTCTATAATTAAGTATGGAGAACCTACTATGTGCATTGCTCTAGGCACTGGGGATACAACAGTAAACAAAATAGACATGTCTTCTGTTTTGGAGCTTATATTCTATTAGGGGGACAGGCAAATAAATATGTAAAATATATAATATTTTAGATGGTGATAAGACCCAAGAAGAAAATAAAGCAGGAAAAGAGGGCAGGAAGTATCAGTGAGATGGAGAAGTCAGAAAAGACCCCTCTAGGAAGATGATTTGGAGCAAAGACCTTGAATTTTCACAAAAAGGAGAGCATTCCAGGTAGATAGCAGAGCAAGTGCAAAGGCTGTCAGGCTAGAATGTTGCTTCATGTGACCAGGAACAGCAAAGAAGCCAGTGTGCAACTGGGGAAGAGTGAGGATTATAAGAATTTTGACTTTTATTCTGAGAAAGATGGTTAGCCATCAGAGGGTTTTTGAACAGAGGGGTGATAATGATCTACTTTATGATTTCAAATTTTCATTCTGGTTGCAGAGATAATAAACTAAAGGAGGATAAGGGTGGGAGTAGGGAGACCAACTAGGAGGTTGTTGCAATAATCCAGAGGAGAGATGATGGTGGCTGGGATCAGAAAGATAGCAGTAGAGGTAATAAGTGGTCTGATTCTGGCTATACTGTGGTATAATCAGAAACTTGGTAAGTTTGATGCTGGATCAAATTGGAATGTGAAGGAGTGGAGTCAAAGATGACACCAAGGTTTTACCCTAAGGGTATAGAAGAATGGAATTTTAGTTTCCTTTGATGAATAAGATTGATGAAGAAGCAGGTTTTAGGGGAAAGATCTGGAGCTCAGTTCAGACATGCCAAGGTCTATATACATATTGATATTCAGGTGGAGGTGATGAAGAGATAATTGGATGTATGAATGTACAGTTCAGGGGAAAGGTTCAAGCTGGAAATAAAAAATTTGGGATTTGCGGGAGGAGCAAGATGGTGGAGAAGTAGGAGACCAAAATATTATCAGGTCCCAGGAGTTCAGCTATATAGTTATCAAACCATTCTGAACACCTACAAACTCAACAGGACATAGAAGAGAAGAAGAGCAGCAATTCTAGGAACAGAAAATCAACCACTTTCTGGAAGGTAGGGCATGCAACGAAGTCAATCCAAAGTGATGGGAAGATAGACTGCAGGGGGAAGGTTGGCAAGTAAGAGAGCAGTGGAGCACAAAACTGGAACTTTTAGAACTCTGCTCCATGGAGGGACATCACTCCAGAGGCTAAGCAGTAGGTGGAGCACTTGTGAGGACAGTGTGGTCTCAGGACCCACAGGGACACAAAAAGACTAGGGGTGTCTGAGGGTGGCAGAGCTCTCAGGTATTGGAGCAGGGAAGCTGGCTGCAGAGATGGAGCCAAGAAGCAAGAAGTGAGCGCTCAGCTCGAGATTACCTTAAACCATGAACCAAGGCACAGTTGGGCCACTGCTCTTAGAATAGGGACAGCACAAGTGGCAGATCCGGAGAGACCCCCACCTCCTTCCTCCAGGAAAAGTGGCATGGGAGTCCACTGCAGGAATTTGCTGGGTTTGGAGACTCCAAACAGGGCTGTGCACCAGAGATAGAAATGCTCAGTCACAGGCTGGGTGAGTTCAGGGTATGGCTGAAGACCAGGGAGACAGGAGGAATTGACTGCTTTTCTCTGAGGGTGCATTGAGGAGTGGAGCCCTGAGCTCTTGGTTCCTATGGGGCTGGAGATTAGGAGGCCACCATTTTCATTCCTGGCCTCAAAGCTGTATGGAAAGTGTTCAGGGAACAAAAGCTACTGAGAGCGAACCTGAGCAGATTGCTTACCCTGGCCCCTGGCAAGGGCGGTGTAGTTCCACCTCAGGCAAAGACATTTGAGAATCACTGCAATAGGCCCCCCTCCCAGAAGATCAGCAAGAATACCCAGCCAAGACCAAGTTCACCGATCAACGAGAACTGCAGAACTCCAGAGCTAGGGGAAAGCAACACCTAGAATTCATGGCTCTTTCCCCATGATCCTTTAGTCTTTCAAGGTTAAATTTTTTTAATTTTATTTTTTCTTATTCTATTTTTAAAATTTTCCCTCGTTCCTATTTCAATGTTTTTAAACTGTTTTATCAATGCCTTTAAACAATATTTTTCTAATTTTCATTGTTATATGTTATCCTTCCATTGTATTTAACCTTACTTTTTGTATCCATAGAGGGTTTTTTTTTTCCTTTAAAAATTTGGGATACAGTTTCTTCTAATAGATCATGAATCTAGGGCATGGCTCTCTTCTAGTCCCCAGACTGATCACATTTTTTCTTTCTTTTTTTTTAAACCAACTTCTTATCAATTCCTTTTTTAGAATCTTTTTAAATTTTCATCTTTACAGTCATAGTCCAACACTTCATCATGTTTACCCTTATTTTTGTATATATGTAAATTTTTCTTTCTTTAAAAGTTTGGGAAGTATTATCTTCTAACAGACCAAAACACACCCAGAATCAAGTATGTGGCTCTGTTCTATTCACCAGTCTAATATATATATATATATATATATATAGTTTTCCTCCTTTCCTCCCTTGGTTTTAGGTCTCTTCCAATTATATTTTTTTCTTTTTTCCCTCTTTATCTCTCGCATTTTGGGTCTCTTCTGATTTGGTTAGTGTATATTTCTCTGGGGCCATTGATACCCTTTCAGTCTTTTGTTCTCTCGTTCATCTATTCTTATCTGGATAAAATAACAAGGCAGATAAACTCGCTACAAAAAAGAAAAAGTACGAGAGGCAGTACCAATGGCTAGGGCTAATCAATACAGCCATTAGTAATATGTCATTACTAGAATTCAGAAGGATGATATCAAGGTGCTAGGTGGGCTCGAAAAAAGCATGGAAAATATTAGAGAATGCCTTTCTGGAGAAATAAAATTCCTTTCTGGAGAAATAAAAGAACAAAAATCTAACCAAGTTGAAATTTTTAAAAAGCTATTAATGAGGTGCAATAAAAAATAGAGGCTCTTACTTCTAGGAAAAATGAGGCAGAAGAGAGAATTAGTGACATAGAAGGCCAAATGAAGGAGAATAAAGAAGCTGAGCAAGAGGGAGACAAACAACTACTGGACCATGAGGGGAGAATTCGAGAGATAAGTGATACCATAAGACAAAACAATATTAGAATAATTGGGATCACCAAGAAGAAGAAAGAGAGAAGGGGGCAGAAAGTATATTAGAGCAAATTATAGTAGAGAATTTCCCTAATTTGGGGAAGGGAACAAGCATCAGAATAAAGGAGGCACAGAGAACCCCCCCAAATTCAATAAAAATAGGTCAACACCCCATTATCTAACAATAAAACTTACAAGTCTCAGTGGCAAAGAGAAAATCCTGAAAGCAGCTCACGACAAGAGGTTTGTAACATACAACAGTAGAAATATTAGATTGGCAGCAGACCTATCCACAGAGATCTGGCAGGCCAGAAAGGAATGGCATGATATATGCAGAGCACTAAACAAGAAAGCTATGCAGCCAAGAATACTATATTCAGGTAGGCTATCACTGAAAATAGGAGAGATAAAAAGCTTCCAGAACAAACAAAAGCTAAAAGAATTTGCAAACACCAAACCAACCCTACAGGAAATATTGTAAGGGGTCCTCTAAGCAAGGAGAGAGAGCCTAAAAGTAACATAGACCAGAAAGGAACAGAGATAATATACAGTCACAGTCACCTTACAGGCAATACAATGGCACTAAATTCATGTCTTTCAATAGTTACCCTGAATGTAAATGGGCTAAATGCCCTAGTCAAAAGACACAGAGTATCAGAATGGATTAAAAAAAAAAAAAAGACCCATCGATATGCTGTCTGCAAGAAATTCATTTTAGACCCAAAACACCACCAGATTTAAAGTAAGGGGGTGGAAAACCATTTACCATGCTAATGGACATCCAAAGAAAGCTAGGGTGGCAATCCTTATATCAGATAAATTAGATTTTAAGCCAAAGACTATAATAAGAGATGGGGAAGGACACTGTATCATACTTAAAGGGTCTGTCCAACAAGAAGATCTAACAATTTTAAATATCTATGCCCCTAACATGGCAGTAGCCAATTACATAAACCAATTAATAACAAGATCAAAGAAACACATCAACAATAATACAATAATAGTAGGGGACTTTAACACTCTTCTCACTAAAATGGACAGATCATCTAAGCAGAAAATCAACAAGGAACTAAAAGCTCTAAATGACACACTGGACCAGATGGACATCACAGATATATTTAGAACATTCCATCCCAAAACAACAGAATACACATTCTTCTCTAGTGCACATGGAACATTCTCCAGAATAGATCACATTCTGGGTCACAAATCAGGTCTCAACCAGTACCAAAAGATTGGGATCATTTCCTGCATATTTTCAGACCACAATGCTTTAAAACTAGGACTCAATCACAAGAGGAAAGTTGGAAAGAACTCAAAAACATGGAGGCTAAAGAGCAGCCTATAAAGAATGAATGGGTCAACCAGGAAATTAAAGAAGAATTTTAAAAATTCATGGAGACAAATGATAATGAAAACACAACTGTCCAAAAATCTCTGGGACACAGCAAAGGTGGTCCTGAGAAGAAAGTATATAGTGATACAAGCCTTTCTCAAGAAACAAGAAAGGTCTCAAGCACATGACCTAACTCTACACCTAAAGGAGCTGGAGAAAAAACAGCAAAGAAAGCGTAAACCCAGCAGGAGAAGAGAAATCATAAAGATCAGAGCAGAAATCAATGAAATAGAAACCAAAAGAACAGAAGAACAAATCAATGAAACTAGGAGCTGAAAGAATGAAAGAATTAATAAGATTGATAAACTCTTGGCCAGACTATCAAAAAGAAAAGAGAAAGGACCCAAATAAAATCATGAATGAAAGAGGAGAGATTACAACCAACATGGAAGAAATAAAATTATAAGAACATATTATAAGCAACTACACATCAGCAAGTTTGACAATCTGGAAGAACTGGATGCATTCCTAGAGCCATATAAACTACTAAGACTGAACCAGGAAGAAATAGAAAACCTGAACAGACCCATAACCAGTAAGGAGATTGAAGCAGTCATCAAAAATCTCCCAACAAAGAAGAATGCAGGACCAGGTGTCTTCCCAGGGGAATTCTGTCAAACATTTAAAGAAGAATTAATACCTCTTCTCCTGGAACTGTTCCAAAAAATAGAAATGGAAGGAAAACTTCCAAACTCATTTCATGAGGCCAGCATTTCCTTGATCTTAAAACCAGACAAATACTTGATCAAAAAGGAGAGTAACAGACCAATATCCTTGATGAACGCCAATGCGAAAATTCTCACCAAAATAGTAGCCAATAGGATCCAACTGTACATTAAAAGGATTATTCACCACCACCAAGTGGGATTTATTCCAGGGCTGCAAGGTTGGTTCAACATCCGCAAATCAATCAATGTGATACAAGACATTAATAAAAGAAAGAACAAGAATCATATGATTCTCTCAATAGATGCTGAAAAAGCATTTGGCAAAGTACAGCATTCTTTCTTTCTTTTCTGGTTTGTTTTCAGCATCCTTTCTTGATCAAAACTATTCACAGTGTAGGCATAGAGGGTACATACCTCAATATAATCAAAGCCATCTATGAAAACCCCACAGCGAATATCATTATCAATGGGGAAAACCTGATAGCTTTTTCCCCAAGGTCAGGAACACAGAGGGATGTCCACTATCTCCACTGCTATGCAACATAGTACTAGAAGTACTAGCCTCAGCAATCAGACAACAAAAAGAAATAAAAGGCATCCAAATTGGCAAAGAGGAAGTCAAATTCTCACTCTTTGCAGATGATATGATACTTTATGTGGAAAACCCAAAGGACTCCACCCCAAAGCTGCTAGAACTTATCCAGGAATTCAATAAAGTGTCAGGATATAAAGTCAATGCACAGAAATCAGTTGCATTTCTATACACCAATAGCAAGACAGAAGAAAGAGAAATTAAGGAGTTGATTCCACTTACAAGTGCACCCCAAGTGTACCCCAAACCATAAGACACCTAGGAATAAACCGAACCAAAGAGGCAAAGAATATGTACTTAGAAAACTATAAAGTACTCATGAAAGAAATTGAAGAAGACACAAACAAATGGAAAAACATTCCATGGTCATGGATTGGAAGAACAAATATTGTGAAAATGTCCATGCTACCTAAAGCAATCTACACATTTAATGCTATCCCATCAATATGCCATCAATTTTTTTCAAAGAATTGGAACAAATAATCCTCAAATTTATATGGAACCAGAAAGGACCCCCAAATAGCCAGAGGAATGTTGAAAAAGAAAACCAAAGTTGGTGGCATCACAATTCTAGGCTTCAAGCTCAATTACTAAGCTGTCATCATCAAGACAGTATGGTACTGGCACAAAAACAGACACTTAGATCAATGAACAGAATAGAGAGCCCAGAAATGGACCTTCAACTCTATCGTCAACTAATCTTCGACAAAGCGGGAAAGAATATTCAATGGAAAAAGGACAGTCTCTTCAACAAACGGTGTTGGGAAAATTGAACAGCCACATGCAGAAGAATGAAACTGGACCATTTCCTTAGACCACACACAAAAAGAGACTCAAAATAGATGAAAGACCTCAATGTGTGATAGGAATCCATCAAAATCCTTGAGTAGAACCCAGGCAACAACCTCTTCAACTTCAGCCACAGCAACTTCTTCCTAGGAACATCACCAAAGGCAAGGAAAGCAAGGACAAAAAAAAAAAAAAAAAAACAACTATTAGGACTTCATCAAGTTCAAAAACTTTTGTACAGCAATGGAAACAGTCAACAAAACCAAAAGACAACTCACAGAATGGGAGAAGATATTCACAAATGACATATCAGATAAAGGGCTAGTATCCAAAATCTATAAAGAGCTTATCAAACTCAATACCCAAAGAACAAATAATCCAATCAAGAAATGGGCACAAGACATGAGCAGACATTTCTGCAAAGAAGACATCCAAATGGCCAACAGACACATGCAAGTGTTCAACATCACTCGGAATCAGGGAAATACAAATCAAAACCACAATGAGATACCACCTCACACCAGTCAGAATGGCTAAAATTAATAAGCCAGGAAATGACAGGTGTTGGTGAGGATGCAGAGAAAGACAAACCCTCCTACACTTCTGGTGGGAATGCAAGCTGGTGCTGCCACTCTGGAAAACAGTATGGCGGTTTCTCAAAAAAGTTGAAAATAGAGCTAACTTACAACCCAGAAATTGCACTACTGGGTATTTACCCTAAAGATACAAATGTAGTGATCTGAAGGGGGACTTGCACCTGAATGTTTATGGCAGCAACATCCACAATAGCCAAACTATGGAAAGAACCTAGATGTCCATCAACAGATGAATGGATAAAGAAGATGTGGTATATATATTTACAATGGAATATTATGGTATATATATTTACAATGGAATATTATG
>ML104722.1:0-18668 GCA_003697995.1 Taxidea taxus jeffersonii | reverse complement strand
TTTACAATGGAATATTATGGTATATATATTTACAATGGAATATTATGCATCAAAAGGAACGAAATCTTGCCATTTGCAATAACTTGGATGGAACTAGAGGGCATTATGCTAAACGAAATAAGTCATCATGAAAGACAATTATCATATGATGTCTCTGATATGAGGAATTTGAGAGGCAGGCATGGCGGTTGTCAGGTGTAGAGAGGGAAAAAATGAAATAAGATGGGATCAGGTGGGAGACAAACCATAAGAGACTCTTAATCTCATGAAACAAACTGAAGGTTGTTGGGGTTGGGGGTAGGGATAGGGTGGCTGGGTTATGGACATTGGGGAGGGTATGTGCAATGGTGAGTGCTGTGAAATGTGTAAGCCTGATGATTCACAGACCTGTATCCCTGGAGCAAATAATACATTATATGTTAATAAACCAACTAAGGAAGGGAGTATACAGAAGAAAAATGTCCAAGGACTGAGATCTGGGCACTCGAATATTTAGAGGTTAGGACATGAGAAACTAGAAAAGGAGACTAGAATGATTATTAAAATCAGAAAGAAAGCCAGAAGAATGTAGTTCCTAGGAATCAAAAGAAAGAAGTTTTTCTGGAAACATTTGCTAGGAATGATCTAGTTCAGAGTTTGTCAACATTGGCACTATTGATATTTTGGGCAGAATAATGTATTGTTGTGGAAGGCTGTCCTTCACATTGTAAGATGTTTAGAAATATCCGTCACATTTTATCCACTGGATGACAGTGTCCTCCCCCCACCTTCCCAGTTGTCACAACCATTAGGTCTCTAGGTATTGCTACATGTTCCCTAGAATGTAGAGAGGGAGGGGAGCAGGCAAAATCACCTGTGACTGAGAACCACTGATTTAGTAGAAAAGAAAAATATTCGTGATGTTGGACAGAGAATGGGAGAATTTCTAAGGCAGTATCTGAGTTAGTGATAAGGGATGTGATCTACTCCAAGAAGAGGGCTTGGTCTGCTAGTTTCATGGGCTGTGAATCTACATTAACAGAGAAAACAGAGGGTATGGGCACAGATGCAGCTAAGTGGCTAGATGTGTTTTGTAGCATCCTAAGGAACTTCCTTAGGTTCAACTCTTCTAGTTGCCTTTGTTTTCTCAGTAAAATAAGAATCAGAGTAAGCAACCAAAAACAAGCACACAAAAGGAGGCCCTGGAGGCTTTAGGAGATTGGAGATCTGATGGGAGATCCTCTAGGAGAATGAAAGGCAAGCTGAACTAGTGAAATGTATGGTGCTTACTGAGAAGCTTTACTATTCAGCAGTAAAGTTCCCTTAAGAGTAGAGTAAGACTACTTAACATTGTTGTGTGTTTTTCCCAGTCATACTCAGGGGTCTTGGCACACAGAATAAACTCAGAGTTGGATATGGGCAGGGTTGCATTCTTACCAAGGAATAGCATGAAATGAAGGGTGGCCTGGGAGTTGACTATGAGCAAGGGAGTGATTATAATGATTGACCATAACATTTAAGCTGAGTAGGAAAGGAAGCAAAGACATGGAGGGGGGAAAGAGACTATAAAAAGGTCATAGCATCATCAGTAGAATATAAATCCCTGAGGTACTGAAGGATTGTTGGAGGTGAAGTACTAAAGACAGTGAGATGGAAAAATAGGGGGCCAGGGTAAGGATAGGGTCTAGGGTATGACCAGAGTAGTGAGTTTCAGGGTAGGGTGGGAAATGGAGTCACAAAGAAAGATGCACAGAGCTGAAGAGATACCCAGAGTCACAGAATATCAGAGTCCAGGGCACAAGGAAGGACAACAAAACCTTATTTTAGTAACCAACATAAACAAATAGCAATTTCTACCCTAGCTGGGATGATTATCCTTTTTGTGGTAATATTATTTATTCCTTTTACCACGGACTGATTTTGAGATGGCCAAGTAGATAAGGGAAAGTCTGCAGGGAGCTTATGGAAAATGTTTTCTTATTCCAAAGAATGGGTTGGTTCCTCTTCCTTCTCTGGATTATGTGATGCCTGAAACTTTTGTAGCCACTCTTTTAGCAGCTTAAGGATAAAGTTAACACTGAAATGTCAGAGAGGTGGGCAGAGCATGGGCTATTGATGACACTGTTGAATCATTGTACCAATCAATCCTGGAGATTGCCCTACTCATAAAGCAATATTCCTATTTTGAGAAATAATGTTATCTTATTTTTAAGTCAGTTTGCATTAGGTTTCTGATATTTACAGCCAAAGCATCTGATAACTTGCCCTTGAGGAGCCCCTTGCCTGTGGGAAAGCCAGGAAACAGACGAACCACACCTCAGTATGTCACACGCTGGAAAACCAGGGGGCCGTGAGATCCCTGTGTAGGTGCCCAACCAGACTGAGTCAGGGAAGCCTTCCCAGGTGAAAGTAGTCATTAAAGGTCAATAAGGATTTGGAAGGCAAAAGGTTCCTGGGGAGAGGAAATGGAATATGTGATGGGGAAATGGTAAAACAAAAAACAAAACAAAAAAACCCTCAAAACTTAGTAGTTTTACAGCTAGCAGGAATTCTTGATGACCTCAACAAAAATACTAACATTTGCCAATCAAAAAGTCACATACGTCAGAAGTTCATTAGTTGCTTATCCGGTATTTACCTTCCCTCTCTCCCTTCCTAACCATATCTATGTTTTCCTTTGGGGGCTACTTCTCCCATCCTGTGTGACTGACTCCAACCCCAGCGCTAGAGGTAGTCTCTGACTGACAGAAAACAACTAGAGTAATCTTATGTCCCTTGACATGGTGATTTGTTCAGTAAATGAGGTACAAATCAATAAAATTTGGCAGTCTTCTGGCTACAGAAGATAGTTCATGGTAGTGTAGACAAGTTTGGGACTTTTACTCACTTGTTTTGAGAAATGATGCTCTCTCTTCTTGCATGTAAACAAAAAAGCATATAATCTTTCTGCTAGATGCTGATTTGTGTCCACAGGGGATCCCAGTGTAAGGATTACAAGCTACATACATAGGAGGCAGAAATGAGACATCTGTGGAGAGCAATTGAGGTGAAGCCCTGACTGAACTGTACTGAAGTCTGTCCAATTACTTGATTTTCAGTTACAATTGCTAATAAACCCTTTTGTTAGTTAAGCCCATTTGGATTAGATTTTCTATTACTTGAAACTGAATGGTCCCACTCTGAAACACATATACAGAAGATCAGTATGTTCATTAGTAATCTACATTATATTTTATATTAGCTGCTATAAGAGCAATTAATACATAACATAATGTTTTGTATCCATAATTTCTTGGACACATAGATGACATATGGAATGTCTGGTTTCACACCAGACATCTGTCTATTCTAATGACTTGGTGTGGGATACGTAGATAATACTCAGGAGAAGTGGATGAGGGACAGTGTTTTATCTTAAAGATAATGGAGAGCCAGGGGAAGAGGTTAGGGAGGTTAAACAAACAAAAGGTAATAATTTCCATGGTTTTGAGGATAAGTCATTTCAAAAAAGAAATATTTTTCCCCTGCCTTTTCCTTTCAATAAAATTCTTATTGACCTTCAAAATCTACTGATGTATTCAATAGTTATTTATTAAGCATTTACTATGTGCCAGTCACAGTTGTAGGAATTTAGGATATAGCAGTAAACAAACCAGGAAAAATTCCTGCCATCACAGAGCTTAGGTCCTTTTCAAGCCAAACAATATCCTCTCCAAAATGTCTGCCTGAATTCTCTCAGTCATATTTACTATTTTTTAAGACTTTATTTATTTATTTAGAGAGAGGAGGGGAGGAGGGTAGGGGGAGAGGGAGAGAGAGAATCTTAAACAGTCTCCACACTGAGTGTGGAGCCAAGCTGGCAGGGCTTGAACTCATGACTCTGAGAACATGACCTGAGCTGAAATCAAGAGTAGGACACTTAACCAATTGAGTCATCTGGACACCCCCTTCTCAATCATATTTAATATATCCTTCTGCTTTATGGCATGTTTTTCCATTGTAATTAAACTTATGATCTGCTTCAAGTTAGAGGTATTGCTTTAGAGGTCTCCTTCACTAGATCAAAGGGTTCCTGGGATCACAGTCTATGTTATTAATCTGCCTCCCAGGCATAGACCTGGTTCAGAACAAGTGCCACTAGGTATTTGTTGAATGAGCGCATGACCCTGTCTACAGTCCTAAAAGGGCAAGACCACATGGTGCAGCTCTCACTGGAGGCTCTGCCAGGCATTCATTTGGAGTGGTTGTGAGCCAACCTGTCATGAGTTTAGGTGATCTGGAAGTTATACAGAAATAACATTCCCAATGAGTGATTATTACTGATAAGTGATAATAATAAAGTTCATGTATGACTATGGGCATAATAGGAAATTAAAGTCTGGATATTTGTATTATGAAATTCAAACAGCTGTGCATGTAAATGAATGTAAATGGCTCTTTGATGAAGAAAGGGAATATACCAATGAAAATGGTGACTGCAAATATAAAAATATTTCTTTGGTTAAAACTTAAACAACTCAAATGTTGGGTCACATATGCATTTAAGTATTTTATAAATTATTATAACTTAGGGGCAAAGACCTCTGGTTTTTCTAAAAACAAAAAAGAATTACTATAAAGATACAAAGCAATAGTTGGCTATAAAATGATTGGTGTTTATTGCTACACAGTCAACAGAGGGAGCCCATGTTACAAAACCTTATATAATTTTCTTATTGAATTTTTTACACTGGTGGAAAGTCAATAGAAGAAATAGAAAGGAATAGGAGAAGTAGAATAGAATAGTTAAGGTACTGGACAAATTTGGTTTTAAACTGTACTGGGAATCTGGAATCCATCTTATTAAACTGAGTTTAAGGGATGATGTTAAGTTAAAGATATTTCAAAATAGCATACATGTGGGGCACCTGGGTGGCTCAGTCTAAGCATCTGCCTTCAGCTCAGGTCATGATCTCAGGGTCCTGGGATTGAACCCCACATCAGGCTCCCTGCTTGGCAGGGAACCTTCTTCTTCCTCTGCCTCTGCTTCTCTCTCTCCCTCTGCTCCCCCTGCTTGTGTTCCCTCATTCTCTCTGTCAAAATAATCTTTAAAAAAATAGCATACATATAGTGGGCTTGTTTTTAAATCACTTTACACACTGCCAGCATGATCCTTTATCTTTAAAGTCATAGTTATAGAACTCTCCTGCTTAAAACCCTCTTCATTACTTGACATGACAAATCCAACCTTAGGGGGTTGTATTAAAGGAGATAATCCATAGCACAGGGTTTGGCACAGTAAATTGTCAGTAAATTCTTAGTATTATTTTTCACTATTGTGCTTTCTATTATGGTGATCCTTCAGAGTAGAATACTTTCCAACTGCCCTAATCCTACTACTCTCATCTGGTTAACTTCTTTCTTGTACTAGAGGCTTCAGGATTCCAGAAGTTTTGCTTCATTCACAGTCTGGATGCTCTTCTGTACTGATATGTTCTGTACTGATATGTCCAACTTGAAAGTAGAGGCAAGATCCCATAAATTGTTCTGTCTCTAATGCCTAGCAATCAGGTGACCAGTCATCCAGGTTTGCCTGGGACCGTTACAGTGTTAGCACTAAAAGTTCCAGGTCTCTAGAACCCCACAGTTCCAGGCAAACCAGATAGTTGGCCACTCTCCCAAAGATCCTGATACCTAAAAGTAGCTCAATCAATAAATTTGTTTTTCAAGGCAAATTATCTGTGGTGACTCACTTTTGCTTCATGGGTTTAAATTTCTCCAATTATAACTACAAATTTTAAGCAAAATAACACCCAAGTCTTTTTTATACTCTGGTATTTTAGAATTGGATGTCTCATTAATGTTTTGCCTACATTCATCATTTTATTGCATCTATACCAAGGGAATTTTAACTATACTAATAACCTATTTTTTTATTTTAAAAGATTTATTTATTTATTTTAGAGAGAGTGAAAACTTGAGTGGAAGGGGCAGAGGGAAAGGAAGAGAGAATCTCAAGCAGATGTCATATTAAGCACAAAGTCTGACACAAAGCTCTCTATCTCAGGACCCTGAGATCACAACTTTAGCTGAAACTAAGAGTCAGAAGCTCAACAACTACACCACCCAGGTGCACCAAAAAGATTTTTTAAATTGGTGTATAGTTGATATTATGTTGCATTAGTTTCATGTGAACAACATGGTGATTTGACAACTCTGTATGTTATTCTATGTTCTCCACAAACATAGTTACCTTCTGCCACCATACAATGCTATTACAATAGCATTGACTATATTCCCTACATTGTACCTGTCATCCCTCTGACTTATTCATTTCCAAACTGGAAGCCTATACCTTCCACTCCCCTTTACCCCTTAAATTTTTTTTTAAAGTACTGCTGAAAATATTCATGAGAAATCAAATGAAAAGTAGAATATAAATCTTGTATGTATGGTATAATTCCAATTTTGTAAAATATGTATATTTTTGTGTTTCATTGAAGAAAAGAGAATGTAATTATGAATACATATTAATAAATTCTCCCACTTTCTGAATTTTTAAAAATTTCTACAGTGATCATATGATTTTATAGTCAGTTAACAATACCTACAAAACACCAATGTTTGTGGTAGTGGGTGTCCTTTAAATAATTATTTTTCAGGAAATTGTTCCTTTTGCATGAAGTTGTTGACAAAAGTTAGCTAATTGATTACATGTTTCTTTTAACAGTGCTTCTCAAATATTAATGTGGGTCTGGGTTGGGCCTGTGATTCTGCATTTCTGACAAACTTCCAGGTGATGCCATTGCTTCTGGCTCATGGACCATATTTTGGATAGTGGACTTTAGAATATATGAATTCCAATCCATGTTTGATGATCAATTACAGTTCTTTCAACCATAGTGTGCTTTGGTAGTGCTTCCCCAAATGACACACAGGAGAAATATAGGAAATGTCTCATAATTCACCTTTCTGAGGTGTAGTGGTTGGGAGTTCCCACCTTAGAGTTAGTTGTCTTTTGTAAATGAGAAGTCAAATGCAACAATATATGTTTGACCAACCAAAATACCAGAATCCTATGTTGACAGATGAAACATTGCTCTTCCCTGGGTCCCAACGGCAGGTTGGACCCATCTTATGCAAACATAAGATTCTGAATACCTGACATTGTTACATAATTCAAACTTCCCCAGTTCTAGGGCACTATTTTAACCTTCTGAGAAATGAAAAATTGCAAAATTTTCTCTCAAAAGTTGTTGAATAAAGAAAAAAGGATTATTAGTGTTTTTGAAAAGTATTCAAAATAGAAAATCAAGGGGTATTTAAGTGACTCAACCAGTTAAGCATCTGATTCTTGGTTTTGGCTTGTATCATGATCTGAGGGTTGTGGAATCAGACCCCAAGTCAGGTTCTGAACTCAGTGGGGAGTCTGCTTGAAATTCTCTCTCTCCTCCCTCTTTCCCTCCCCAAACTTTTGCACTCTCTCTCTATAAATAAATAAATAAATAAATAAATAAATAAATAAATAAAATTTTAAAAATAGAAAATTAATGTGGCAGTTCTCTAACACATGTTCCTTTCTTCTATTAATGTAGACACATACCTCTTATGAAGAGCAGCTATGGAAGTTTCAATGATGCCAAGAAACATAAGACTAAATAAATCAAAAGGCTGTAAAAGCATATGGTATATAAAAGCGTATAGCTAAATGCTTTTTGGACAAATCAGAGAGTGCTTTCGTCTAAATCCTGTTTCTTTCCTACCCCTAAGGAAGATGGACAGTTTCTTTGATTAAAATAACAGTTTGGGGACGCCTGGGTGGCTCAGTTGGTTAAGCGGCTGCCTTTGGCTCAGGCCATGATCCCAGCGTCCTGGGATCGAGTCCCACATCGGGCTCCCTGCCGAGCAAGGAGCCTGCTTCTCCCTCTGCCTCTGCCTACCACTCTCTCTGCCTGTGCTCTATCTCTCTCTCTCTCTGACAAATTAAAAAACAAATAAATAAATAAATAAAATAAAATAACAGTTTGAAGTGTTTTTTTTTAAAGATTTTATTTATTCATTTGAGAGAGACAGACACACGAGCGGGGGGAGGGACAGAGGGAGAGGGAAAATCAGAGTCTCTACTGAGCAGGGAACCCATGTAGGACTCGATCCCAGGATACTGGGATCATGACCTGGGCCAAAGGCAGACACTTAACCTGCGGAGCCACCCAGGCACTCTGAAGTGTTTTTTAAAGAATATTTTAAAGTTTTTTTTTTTTTTAAGATTTTATTTATTTGCAAGAGAGAGAGAACAAGAGAGATAGCACAAGCAGCGGGAAGGGAGAAGCAGACTCCCCACTGAGCAGGGAGCCTGATATGGGGCTGGATCCCAGGACACTGGGATACTTAACCAACTGAGCCACCCAGGCATCCCAAGATTTTGTTTTCTCTTATCTTCAATATTCTTAAAAGTCTTAAAATCTTCCTTTCTTTAATACAGCAAAATAAATATTGATTTTTTACTTGCCTTATAAATAGAATTTAATAATGTTTACTTCTAATTAAACTCTAAAATGTTATTAAAATAAAAGTAAACCCTAAACCCTAACTCAAAAAGTATTTTCTTTTTCTTCCTATTCCCTTTAAGTCTTTATATGCTGTGTTTGTATAAGAATAATCCTCGGGAATATAAAATGTTTGTTGTACTTTTTCTCCTTAATGACAACAGGAAGAAAACAGTGCTTTCTTTTCAAGAATTTATTTGCTTGTGCATCATCATTGTAAATATATTTTTTAAAGATTTTATTTATTTATTTGACAGACAGAGATCACAAGTAGGCAGAGAGGCAGGCAGAGAGAGAGGAAAGGAAGCAGGCTCCCCACGGAGCAGAGAGCCCTATGGGGGGCGCCTGGGTGGATCAGTGGTTAAAACCTCTGCCTTCTGCTCAGGTCATGATCTCAGGGAGCCTACCTACTTCCCTCTCCCTCGCTCCCCCTGTTTGTGCTCTCTCGCTCTGTCAAAAAAGTAAATAAAATCATTTAAAAAAATTTCTGGGGTGCCTGGGTGGCTCAATGCATTAAAGCCTCTGCCTTGGGCTCTGGTCATGATCCCAGGGTCCTGGGATGGAGCCCCGAATCGGGCTCTCTGCTCACAGCAGGGAGCCTGAAAAAGGTTTGTAAAAGTAGGGGCGCCTGGGTGACTCAGTCATTAAGCATCTACCTTTGGCTCAGGTCATGATCCCAGAGTCCTGGGATAGAGACCCATATCAGTCTCCCTGCACAGCAGGGAGTCTGCTTCTCCCTCTCCCACTGCTTGTGTTCCCTCTCTCACTGTGTCTCTCTCTGTAAAATAAATAAATAAAATCTTTTAAAAAGTTTGTAAAAACATGTATATAGAGGTGCATATTTTCCCTTTCACCTCAGGCTTCACCATTTCATCATGGCACCATCAAAACCTAACTCTAGAGCTTAAATAATTGGGCAATAGCTTTGGCCAAAATGAATACTTTTCACATATTCAGCATGTTTTCCATTCCTTCTCTTCTCTTCAGATTATTCTACATTATTTAGTTTTAGGATGTAAAATAGGATGTATCCAGTTTCTTCTTACTTTCTAACTATCTTTTATATAGAACATCATGCACTCAGTAATTTTTCAGAATATATTACAGATTACTTAGTTTGTAGCTTGCACTCACCTCAACTATTAAAAATTTACATTAAAAATCTGTCTATGGGTGCCTGGCTGGCTCAGTTGATAGAGCGTGTGACTCTTGGTGTTGGGGTTGTGAGTTTGAGCCCTATGTTGGGTATAGAGATTGCTTAAAATTATTTTTTGTCTCAACCCAAATGTCCATAAACGAATGAGTGGGTAAACAAAAATGTGGTATATGTACACAATGGAATACTACTCAGCAATGAAATGGACTGAAGACCTGTTATACATTCTAACATGGATGAACATTGTAAATGTTAATCAAGTAGAAAAAGCTAGTCACAGAAGATGACATGTTGCATAATTCCATTAACATAAGTGTCCAGAATAGGCAAATATGGAGAAACAAAGGGGTGCCTGGCCTGCTTCTCCTTCTCCCTTTCCCCCTGCTCCTACCACCCTGACTTGTGCTCTCTCTCTGACATTCTCTGTCTCAGAGAGATAAATAAAATCATATATCTATAGATGTAGATATAGATATATATGTTTGTTTGCCTAGGTCGTGATGATGGGGCAGGGGGGAATGGGAGTGACTACTTATAGGTGTGGGATTTCTTTTAGGGTGATGAAAATATTCTAAAATAGTTCAGGGTTATAGTTGGAGAGTTGAGTTATATGCTTTAAGTGGGTGACTTATATGATTTATGAATTATATACCCAGAAAGTTTTTCTACATAAAACAAAAACAACCCATCCCCCATCAGTTCCTATTTCACTTGAAGTACACACAAAGAGATGCACCATCCATGAATCCAGTCTTACTTGTCCAGGTCATGATTCACCACATCTTGGAAACCTTCCCTGACCTCCAGGCTGAGCTAGGGATTACTCAACAATCCCACATGCCTCCTTTCTGCTATCATAGCACACTTCATATATTGCATTTGTACTGCTGCATGCATGCCTCCCTGGGGATGGAGGAGCCAGACATAGTCTTGCTTTGAAGAGCTCTACTATAAGCACTGACGGGCAAGATCAAAGCTAGAGGGTGTTTGGAGAACAAAGGAAAAAGAGTAGTCAATTCTAACTTGGTGAGGTGGAATGGGATTAAAGTGTAATGAGAAAGGCATCCTTGAGATGTTTAGGAATCAGTTGTATCTTGAAGGATGAATCAGAATTGGAGAGGCAGACATTGAAGCAAAGTCAGGAACATCACACTGGGAATCATGGATGTGACTCAGGACCAGGAGTCAGAATCCTCATTCTGCCCTGTGTAACACTTGAAAAGTCCCTGCTACTTGCTGGGCCTCACTTTCCTAGAAATTAAAGGGAGGCATTTGACTAGGTGGTATCTGTTACTCTTGCTACTATCCTGAGCTCCTATAGTCTTATGTTCCTCTATATTATCTCATTGAGTCAGCAATATATTGACCATCAATTATGTGGCACTGAGAATACACGAGGGTACAACATAAGGCATTTTTATGCAGCAGGGGTGTCATCAAGGTCAAGTGCAAGCTGCTATGAAAGTGAGTAACAAGGAGATGTGCCCAAATGAAAAGGAAGAATACTCTTTCTGAGACTGTGGCATTTGAACTGAGATCTGAAGGATGAGGACAGTGGGTGTGTACCATCCCAGGTAGAGAGGGACAGCACACAAAAAAGGTCAGGGTCATAAGGGATGAGGTTCAGTTGAGGGGCTAAAAGGAGCCAAGTGACATGGCAGTGGAAGTAGGAATGGGGCTGGAATGTGAGTGGTAATCAGATGACCAAAAGCCTTGCAAGTCACAGAAAGAACTTTGATCTTTCTCTTAAGAGTAATGAGATGTGGAAGCAACATAAGTGTCCACTGACAGATGAATGGATAAAGTAGATGTGGTGCATCACACAATGGAGTATTACTCAGCCATAAAAAAGAATGAGCTCTTGGGGGCGCCTGGCTGGCTCAGTCACCAGAGCATCTGACTCTTGATCTCAGGGTCATGAATTCAAGTCCCACATTGGGTATAGAGATTGCTTAAAAAAAAAAAAAAAGAAATCTTGCTATTTGATATAACATATGATTTCACTTATATGTGAACAAAGTTCCATTTATAAAATAAGTAACAGAGATCAAAAGTACAGCATAGGGAATATAGTTAATAATATGTGATAATTTTGTATAGTGACAGATGATAACTATACTTACCATGGTGAGCATTTTATAATGTATATAATTATATGTTGTACACCAGAAACTAACATAATATTGTATTTTGACCATACTTCAGTTAAAAATTTTAAAATGTGAAAAAAAAGAGTAATGGATGGATAAACAAAACTTTCATTAAATGGGATATTATTCAGCCATAAGAAGGAATGAAGCACTGACCCAGGCTATATTATGGATGGATCTTGAAATGTTACAAAATCTTGAAAATATTATGGAATATGAAAGATCACATATTGCATTAAATGTCCAGCATATGCAAATCCATAAAGAATCCATGAAATACTCTAAATTTTAAGTAGGATGGAAAAAAGGTTGCAAAAAGGGCAAAGAAAAAAAAAAACCTCTTTTGCACTGCTGTTAGTAAAGGAGAGCCATGTGGCATGGTGTTTGTAATTAAAGGGTATATAGGGAGTTGTTGGTGATGAGCCTTTCCCCTTAGAAAGCATCTTGTTTGCAACATAATCCAGCCTCAGCCTCAGCCTTCAATGTTGGTCAGGAGGTGTTTCTTAACAGTTTCCTGGATAATCACATATTACAAGTCACATACTCCTTTCACCATCCAGGAAAGAGTACAACTTATTTTCAATTAGAGTGCAAATGCTACTATTTTATTTGATTCATAGGAGAGTTTCTGTTATGCTATGTTTCAGGATGTCCTGTTTGTTTAATTCAATAAGTTAAAGGGCCATTTTTGTTTTATTTTTGTTGGTCTAGCTTTTGTGTGTGTGTTTAAGAATAACACGAATGAAGAAAGAAGCATGTTGGTAAAATTCTAATAAAAAATAGTGCTGCCAAAACGCTTTTGTGGTTTTGAATCTAAGAGCTTAAAATATAAGAATCTAATTTAATAAGTATCTACTCTCTGAACAGAAACCCTGAGAATAAAGCATAATTCTAAGTTTTCAGGAGTTATTTCACTCAGCATAATCTCCTCCAGTCCTATCCATATTGATACAAGAATTGAGTATTCATCCTTTCTGATGGAGGCATAATATTCCATATTATATATGAATAATATCTTCTTTATCCATTCGTCTGTTGAAGGGCATTTTGGCCCAAGCGGAGAGAGTCAATTATCATATGGTTTCATCTACTTGTGGAGCATAAGGAATAACATGGAGGACATTAGAGAAGGAAAGGATAAGTAAACTTGGAGGGGGAGATGAACCATGAGAGACTGTGCACTCTGAGAAACAAACTGAGGGTTTTAGAGGGGAGGGGGGTAGGGGGTTAGGTGAGACTGGTGATGGGTATTAAGGAGAGCATGTATTGCATGGAGCACTGGGTGTGGTGCATAAACAATAAATATTGGAACACTAAAAAAGAAAATAAATATTCAGGAGTTATAAAAATAATCATACTTAACACTCAAAAAGATATGTTTAGCAGATCCAAAGAAGGATATAAAATGTTTTAATATCTGATATTACTATTTGAGGAGACATAAACTAGCTGGCAAGTTTAGATCTCCTCAAGAATACTGGTTTCCTAAAGTTTACTTTGTAACTTGGTTCATTAAAGCACATGATATCATTTATGACTTAAATAATCTAAACTTAGGAAAAGGGACAGAAATACTCTGTTCATTCTTTAAAATTAAAGCTTTCTATATCTTGAATTTAAAAAATTTCAATTTTGACATTGAATATAGAAAAAATTTCAAGGTCATAAGGTAGCTCTATTTTTAATTTCTTAAGGAATCTCCACACTGTTTTTCAAAGTGGCTGCACCAACTTGCATTCCCACCAACAGTGTAAGAGGGTTCCCCTTTCTCCACATCCTCTCCAACACTTGTTGTTTGCTGTCTTGTTAATTTTGGCTATTCTAACTGGTGTAAGGTGGTATTTCAATGTGGTTTTGATGGTTAATGATGATGAACATTTTTTCATGTGTCTGTAATTGCACTACCGGGTATTAACCCCAAAGATACAGATGTAGTGGAAAAAAGGGCCATCTGTACCCCAATGTTCATAGCAGTAATGCCACAGTTGCCAAACTGTGGAAAGAGCTGAGATGCCCTTCAACAGATGAATGGATAAAGAAGATGTGATCCATATATACAATGGAATACTAAGCCTCCATCAGAAAGGATGAATACCCAACTTTTGTATCAACATGGGTAGGACTGGAGGAGATAATGCTGAGTGAAATGAGTCAAGCAGAGAGAGTCAATTATCATATGGTTTCACTTACTTGTGAAGCATAAGGAATAACATGGAGGACATTGGGAAAAGGAAAGGAGATGGGAATTGGGGGAAATTGGAGGGGGTGATGAACTATGAGAGACTGTGGACTCTGAAAAACAAACTGAGGGTTTTGGAGGGGAAGGGGGTGGGGGATTGGGTGAGCCTCGTGGTGGGTATTAAGACAGGCACATATTGCATGGAGAACTGGGTATGATGAATAAACAATGAAGCTTGGAACACTGAAAAAATAAAAATAAAGTTTAAAAAATTTTTTAAAAAGAAAGAAAAAAATTTCAATACTGTTCTATTATTTTCTTTCCAAAACACCTTTCTCTATTTAAAAATATTCGATGGCACCTACTGCCTGTCAAATCAAGCCCAAATCTTAGCTTGGCATTCAAAGCCTTCCACAATCTGGTTGTCTATTTTTCTTGTCTTATCTCCCATCATTCTGTCCCTTGCTAGACTCCTGCTCCTGCTGGATTAGACTAGGATTTAATCCCAAAGCAAGCTCCCTGATGCACTTGGATGGTGTGATGTTGACCTCACTGCCTAAGTAGCCCTTCTACTTCTCTGCCAAGCAAAATATTGGTATAAATCAAGATACAGCTCAGAGTGCTTCTATTATACTACAACAAGTTCTTAAGTGATTTCCCTGAAGTCCATCTTGCATATCACGTCTGAGCCAATCTTATTAAAACAATTGTTTTTACCCTTTTATTATCAACCAATGACTGGGAGTTCTAGTTCAAGATAGCAAACTAAACAATTATGTTGTAGATGTGGGAAATTCTTCAGCATGTGACTCTTAAGAATGAGGACATTCGGGACGCCTGGGTGGCTCAGTTGGTTGAGCGGCTGCCTTCGGCTCAGGTCATGATCCCGGCGTCCTGGGATTGAGTCCCACATCGGGCTCCTTGCTCGGCAGGGAGCCTGCTTCTCTCTCTGCCTCTGCCTGCCACTCTGTCTGCCTGTGCTCGCTCCTGCTCTCTCTCTCTGACAAATAAATAAATTAATAAAAATCTTAAAAAAAAAAAAAGAATGAGGACATTCCCCTACCTTATAATAAAATCAGCACACTCATGAAATTTAATATTGATATAGTGTTACTAATATAAACTTCATAGTCAAATTTCCCCAATTGTTCTGATAACATTCTTTATAGTGAGAGAGAAAAAGATCCTGTCTCCAACTAAGTATACCATGTTGCATTTAGTTGACATATTTCTTCAGCCTCATTTAATAAAGAACAACTCCCTAATATTTTATTGGTATTTCATGACATGGTTGTTTTTGAAGAATTTAGGACAGTTGTATTGCAGAATATTCCTTAATTTGGGTTTATTCAATTGTTTTCTCATGATTAACTTTAGGTAATTTGGGGGGCACCTGGGTGACTTGGTCACTTAAACATCTGCTTTCAGCTCAGGTCATAATCCCAAGGTCCTGAGATCAAGTCCCACGTTGAGCTCCCTGCTCTTCAGGGAGCCTGCTTCTCCCTCTCCCTCTGCTGCTCCCCCTACTTGTGCTCTCTCTCTCTCTCTCTCTAAGTTAATAAGTAAAATCTTAAAAAAAAATAAAACTTAGGTAATTTGGAGGGGGAGAGCAGGAATAGTGTATAAGAATTGTGTCCTTCTCAGTGCCTCATAATGGGAGGTAAATAATGTCAATTGGTCTCATTTTTCACACTATAAATTTGGTCAGTTGGTTTTTAGAAGTCTGCTCTGGTGAGGAGATGCTCCAGCCTGAAAGGAACTCAGGTGGCTAAGTGGGGCAGAATCCTAGGTGGGACAGTATGGTCTCAGGATCCTTGGGGTCACAGGAAGACCAGGGGTATCTGAGTGTGGCAAAGTTTCTAGGCATCAGAGCAGGAAAGTGAGCTGCAAGCAGTGAGCCCAGGAGTGTGTTTTCAAATTTGGGTCGCCATTAACCATGAACTAGAACACAGTAAGGTGACTGCTCTCCAAGCAGGGGCCCAACAAGCAGAACTGGAAAGGGCCCCCCCTTCCTCACCAGGGAAGAGCAGCACAGGAGCACACTGCAGGAGTCTTTAGGGTATGGAGACTAGAAAAGAGGTTGTGTGCTTAAGATAGAAACGCTTGTTCACAGGCTAGGTGAGCACAGTGTGCAGACAGAGACCAGGGAGACAGGAGTGATTGATGGCTTTTCCATGAGGGTGAACTGAGGAGTGGGGCCCTGGAGCCAAAATCTCAGCTTGGGAGGCTGCCATTTTCATTCTCATCCTCTAAAGCTGTGCAGAAAGGCTTCAGGGAACAAAAGGCACATAGAACAAACCAGAGAAGCTTACTTAGCCTGGTCCCCTGGCAAAGACACTTGAGAATCAGTGCAACAGGTCCCTCCCCAAGATCAGCCAAGAACATCCAGCCAAGATCAAGTTTACTGATCAAGGAGAACTGTAAAACTCCAGCACTAGAGGAATAGAGCATATAGAATTCATGGGGGTTTTCTCCCATGATTTTCAGTCTTTCAATTTAAATTTTTTCTCTTTCCATTTTCAACCAATTTCTTATTTTACCAATTCTTCTCAAAATCTTTTCGGGGACACCTAGGTGGCTTAGTCGGTTAAGTGGTTGCCTTCAGCTCAGGTCATGATCCCAGGATCCTGGGATCGAGTCCTGCATCAGGCCCCCTGCTCAGTGGAGAGCCTGCTTCTCCCTCTCCCTCTTCCTGCTGGTGCTATCTCTCTAATAAATAAAATCTAAAAAATAAATAAAATTTTTAAAATTTTGAGTTTTAGTTACATTCTATCCCTTGTATTTAAGTGTGTGTGTGCACGCGTATGCGTGTGCGTGTGTGTAATTTTCTTTCTTTATAATTTTGGGATGCAGATTCTTCCAACAGGCCAAAATACACCCAGAATCTAGTGTATGGCTCTGTTCTCTTTACCTATTTGATCATATATCATATTCTTTTTCTTTGTTAAAGTCTTTTTTAATTTTCATTTTTACAGTTACATTCTATCCTTTCAATGTATTTAATTTTATTTTTACATATATAAGTTTTTCTTTCTTTACAATTTTGGGATTGAGTTTTCTAACAAATGGACCAAAGTACACACAGGATCCAGTGTATTGCTCTATTCTGTCTGCTTGTCTGATTATATTCTTTTTTCAGTTTTGTGTCTCATCTGATTTGTTTAGTGTATATTTTTTGGGGGGGTCATTGTTGCCATTTTAGTATTTTGTTCTCTTGTTCATCTGAGTGCATCTTGGCATTGAACAGGAGTCTGTAGGGTTTGGAGACCTCAAAGGGAACTGTGTGCCCGAGATAGAAACACTTGGACAAATGACAAGACAGAAAAACTCACATCAAAAAAGAGAACAAGAGGAAGTACTGATGGCCAGGGACCTAATCAGTATGTATATAAGTAAGATGTTGGAACTGGAGTTCAGAATAATGATTATAAATATACTAGCTGGGCTTGAAAAAAGCACAGAAAACACTAGAGAATCTCTTTCTAGAGAAATAAAAGAACTAAAATCTAATCAAGTCAAAATCAAAAGGGCCATTAATGAGAAGCAATAAAAAATGGAGCCTCTAGGGATGGCTGGGCAGCTCAGTTGGTTAAGGGTCTGCCTTCAGCTCAGATCATGATCCCAGGGTCCTAGGATCGAGTACCGCAACAAGCTCCTTGTTCAGTGGGGAGCCTGATTCTCCCTCTCCCTGATGCTCACCCTGCTTGTGCTCTCTCTCTTTGAAAAAATAAACAAATGTTTTTTTAAAAATGGAGGCTCTAACTGAAAGGATAAATGAAAAGAAGACAAATACAGAAGACAAAATGAGAAAAAATAAAGAAGCTGAGAAAAAGATATATAAACAACTACTAGGCCATGAGGGGAGAATTTGAGAAATAAGTGATACCATAAAGCAAAACATTAGAATAACTGGTATCCCAGAAGAAGAGAAAAGAGAGAGAGGTACAGAGATATATTGGAGCAGATTATAGTGGAGAACTTCCTTAATCTGGGGAAGGAAACAGGTATTCAAGTCCAGGAGGCACAGAGAACCCCCCTTAAATCAATAAAAATAGGTCAGCACCCCAACATATAATAGTGAAACTTACAAATCTCAGAGACAATGAGAAAATCCTGAAAGCAGCTTGGGACAATAAGTCCATAACCTACAAGGGTAGAAACATTAGATTGGCAGCAGACTTACCCACAGAGACCTGGCAAGCCAGACAGGACTGGCATGATATATTCAGGGTGCTAAATGAGAAAAATATGCAGCCGAGAATACTTTATCCAGTTAGGATGTCATTCAAAATAGGAGGCGTGATAGAAAGCTTCCAGGACAAACAGAAACTAAAAAAATTTGTGATCACCAAACCAGCCCTACAAGAAATATTAAAAGAGATCCTTTAAGCAAAGAGAGAGCCCAAAAGTAACTAGACCAGAAAGGAAGAGAGACAATACACAGAAACAGTGACTTTACAGGTAAGACAATGGCACTAAATTCATATCTTTCAATAGTTACCCTGAATGTAAATGGGATAAGTGCCCCAATCAAGAGACATAGGATATCAGATTGGATAAAAAAGCAAGACTCATTGATAAGCAGACTGCAAGAGACTCATTTTAGGTCTAAAGCACCTCCAGACTTAAAGTGAGGGGTAGAAAACCATTTACCATGCTAATGGACATTAAAAAAAAAA
>ML104721.1:45550-68800 GCA_003697995.1 Taxidea taxus jeffersonii | reverse complement strand
GCAAAGAAGAAGTCAAACTATCGCTCTTTGCAGATGATATGATACTATATGTGGAAAACCCAAAAGGCTCCACTCCAAAACTGCTAGAGCTTGTACAGGAATTCAGTAAAGTGTCAGGATATAAAATCAATGCACAGAAATCAGTTGCATTTCTTTACACCAACAACAAGACAGAAGAAAGAGAAATTAAGGAGTCAATCCCATTTACAATTACACCCAAAACCATAAGATACCTAGGAATAAACCTAACCAAAGAGGCAAAGAATCTATACTCAGAGAACTATAAAGTACTCATGAAAGAAATTGAGGAAGACACAAAGAAATGGAAAAATGCTCCATGCTCATGGATTGGAAGAATAAATATTGTGACAATGTCTATGTTACCTAAAGCTATCTACACATTTAATGCAATGCCTATCAAAATCCCATCCAATTTTTTCAAAGAAATGGAACAAATAACCCTCAAATTTATATGGAACCAGAAAAGACCTCGAATAGCCAAAGGAATATTGAAAAAGAAAGCCAAAGTTGGTGGCATCACAATTCCAGACTTCAAGCTCTACTACAAAGCTGTCATCATCAAGACAGTATGGTACTGGCACAAAAACAGATACACAGATCAATGGAACAGAATAGAGAGCCCAGAAATAGACCCTCAACTCTATGGTCAACTAATCTTCGACAAAGCAGGAAAGAATATCCAATGGAAAAAAGACAGCCTCTTCAACAAATGGTGTTGGGAAAATTGGACAGCCACATGCAGAAAAATGAAATTGGGCCATTTTCTTACACCACACACGAAAATAGACTCAAAATGGATGAAGGACCTCAATGTGAGAAAGGAATCCATCAAAATCCTTGAGGAGAACACAGGCAGCAACCTCTTCGACCTCAGCCGCAGCAACTTCTTCCTAGGAACAACGCCAAAGGCAAGGGAAGCAAGGGCAAAAATGAACTATTGGGACTTCATCAAGATCAAAAGCTTTTGCACAGCAAAGGAAACAGTCAACAAAACCAAAAGACAACTGACAGAATGGGAGAAGATATTTGCAAATGACCTATCAGATAAAGGGCTAGTATCCAAAATCTATAAAGAGCTTAGCAAACTCAACACCCAAAGAACACATGATCCAATCAAGAAATGGGCAGAGGGCATGAACAGACATTTCTGCAAAGAAGACATCCAGGTGGCCAATAGACACATGAAAAAGTGCTCCACATCACTGGGCATCAGGGAAATACAAATCAAAACCACAATGAGATACCACCTCACACCAGTCAGAATGGCTAAAATGAACAAGTCAGGAAATGACAGATGCTGGCAAGGATGTGGAGAAAGGGGAACCCTCCTACACTGTTGGTGGGAATGCAAGCTGGTGCAACCACTCTGGAAAACAGCATGGAGGTTCCTCAAAGCATTGAAAATAGAGCTACCTTATGACCCAGTAATTGCACTACTGGGTATTTACCCTAAAGATACAAACGTGATCTAAAGGGGCACGTGTACCCGAATGTTTATAGCAGCAATGTCCACAATAGCCAAGTTATGGAAAGAACCTAGATGTCCATCAACAGATGAATGGATAAAGAAGAGGTGGTATATATATACAATGGAATACTATGCAGCCATCAAAAGAAATGAAATCTTACCATTTGCGACGACATGGATGGAACTAGAGGGTATTATGCTTAGCGAAATAAGTCAACTGGAGAAAGACAACCATCAAATGATCTCCCTGATATGAGGAAGTGGAGATGCAATGGGGGTGGGGGTTAAGGTGGTAGGAAAAGAAAAAATGAAACAAGATGGGATTGGGAGGGAGACAAACCAAAAAAGACTCTTAATGTCATAAAACAAACTGAGGGGGGTGGGAGGGAGAGGGGTTAGGAGAGGGTGGTGGGGTTATATTATATGTTTAAATTAAAAAAAGCTTAAATAAAAAAATAAAAAAAATAATACAATCTCGGAAAAAAAATAAATTTCGTCTCTTCTGAAATTCATGCCCAATTTGCTTCTTGTTAGGAAAATCAGTCTAGATTTAGAATTTAAATCTCAATTTAAATTAAGGGACATTGCCACCAGCCAAAAGTTCTATGAGTATCATACCTCAGTTTCTTGAAAATGACCATCTCTCTTCCATTAGGTAAAATCATTACTACCTCTGAGAAATGCTTGAGGTCAGCAAGGAGGGACAGAGAGTTGAGAACCAGAGTCTGGTAATAATTCAGGCATGAAGGAAAGGGCAGACCTATATTTTAGCAAATTTCCAAAGAGCTATGTGAAAAGGATGGTGGTATGCTTCTAAAAGCACTCAAATTATTCGTCAAATATTAAGGTTTTTGTCTACTGGAAAATTTTTCTTCATCAGTCCAGCAGGTTACCTGATGTATATAGCTCTGTGTGTAATTGGGACCACATGCTTCTGTATTTTCCAACTGCCCCTTGGCATCACCACTTGGCTACTCCAGAGCTATCCAACCACGTCCAAAGTCAAAGTCAGGACCTTTCTTTGAAAGACTGCTTTTGGGGACACCTGGGTGGCTCAGTGGGTTAGGCCTCTGCCTTCCGCTCAGGTCATGATCTCAGGGTCCTGGGATCGAGCCCCACATCGGGCTCTCTGCTCGGCAGGGAGCCTGCTTCCTCCTCTCCCTCTGCGTGCCTCTCTACCTACTTGTGATCTCTCTCTGTCAAGTAGATAAATAAAATCTTTAAAAAAAAATAAAAAAAGAAAGACTGCTTTTGGTGTTCTATTGTCCCATAAACCTCATCAACCAGAAATCCGAGCACTTTTCCCTGGGTTGCTATTTCCTTCCCTCCCATATTCAATCCATGACCTAGTCCTATCAAAATAACGGGCCTCCTTCCCAGCCCAGGCTGCAATTCTCCTAACACTCTCCCATTGCTGTTAAAAATCTGATTTGGACTTGGCAGGATCTCCATCTTGCCTAATGCTCAGGCCTTACCTCTCCTCGCTCTGAGACCCTTAGCCCACTTGGCTTTTGCTCAGTCCTTTTAATACACCATTCTATTTCACATAGGCTCTTCAGGGTCTTGGATTACTTCTACGTAAGGATGGATGTTCAAATTTATAGCAATACCCGGAAGAAGCCTCCGACTGAGAACTTTGTGAAGCATCATTAATTAATAGTGATTAAATTGTACCTTGAAAAGACAACTAACTACATCAGTTTATAATATAATGCTGAATATAGTCTAGAGTGTATATGGAAGAGAATAGGCATTTATGGCACAATTATCAATGATGTATAGTCATCTTTCATCTGCTCAAATTGTTACTAGCGGTGGTTTTGAGATCATGTACTTTCACATTTTGTACCAAAAATGTTAAAGGTGCAATATGCCATCATATTTGCAAACGCATTAAAAATGCCTTAGCCCACCTAGAATCTAAAGCTCGAGGGAAATCTGATCAAACAACAGTGCCATGGTTCCTGGACAGCTGAAGGAGAATGGAAAAGTAAAGAAAAGTAATGGGAAAGTAAAGAAGATTCACAGTGCTCTAAAGCCATTTAGTTTTGGAACTGGATGCCTTCCAGGACCTTATATGTTTCTGTATTTCCCTTTATCTCCTAATTCTCTAGGAGACCTTGATCTTGTCAAGGTGATTTGGCCAACCAGAATACCTTTTAGGGATGTAACTTCTTGAAGAGATTGATAGCTAAAGGGGCTGAGACACCTTTTCCAAACCTAACAGCACTTTAAAAAACAAACAAAAAGTAACGAAACCAAATATACAGATGTAACATTAAGATTATGATGATAAAAATTATTACATGAATCAATGAAATACACCATTGAAAGCTCAAATCTAAGATAGTACAAAAGATTGTGTATTTTGTTGTGTTGGTTCCTCCATAAATGTTAAGCAAATGACACTAACTCCTGTCCCTGAAAGTCCCGTTATTCCATCTCCCCACTGCCCTGTCTTACTCCCCCTGATTTGAAGACCAAGCTAAGTATCTTCTCTGGTTGGCAAGAGACTTTTGGTAACACCTTCTCATTACAGGAAAGACTCTTCCTCCTCAACTTTGGACAACGTCTCTGTCCTTCACCCTATTCACCCATTCATCATGCGATGCTGGCCCACACTATCTGCCTTCCATGTTCCTGTTCTGCATTGCAAAGATCTTGATGACAAAATTCCCCATCTCTCCAGGTGCATTTGCTCTAAATTGACTCAAGGCCACAGTTGCTGGGCCTATGCTTTTAAGTAATGGTTCCTGCACAGCTTTCTGCAATGGGAGTAGTTAAAAAGCTGAGTTTTCATTTCTGCCCCCTTAAAATTCTCACTGAGACTCCATGACCTGTGATATATCCCTCTCTGAAGTTTGAGGCCTACTGGGACCAGGAGCTCTGAATGATACAGATCTGTAAGAGAATTTTATATAAATTCTGGCTTTTAGATAGGGGTATCAGTTTCCCAATTGTTTATCCTTAATAAAACTCCCCAGTATCCCAGAATAGTGAACATGTTGTTTCTAATATACTTAAACATTTCCTTTTCTACTTATTCTCCTTTTAACCTTGAGTTTTTATTTTTATTTTTTTAACTATTCATGCCAAATATCAACACTGCCACATTTAGGTCAGTAAAGTAATCAGATTTATGATATTCAATAGTCCACCACTTGGCCCAAAGCCATGTTTCCGCCTGTGGCCATAGCGATTCATAACACAGCAGTCATCAACATCCCTGTCTCCTTCTTTGCACAGATGGCTAATCAGTCAGGAATTTCAGGGTTAAAAGGTAGTTTTATGCTGTCTGTGAATTTTGTTTGCCTATCCCAGCTCAACTCCTCAGCATGGATTTCTAAAACCTAGCATCCTTTAAAAAAAAAAAAAAAGAAAAGAAAAAAAGATTTTTTTTTTAATTTGGAAGAGAGATCACAAGCACTGGGGAAGGGCCAAGGGAGAAGCAGACTCCCTGCTGAGCAGGGAGCCCACTGTGGGACTTGATCCCAGGACCCTGGGGTCATAACCTGAGCCAAAGGCAGATGCTTAACAGACTGAGCCACCCAGGTGCCCAAACCTAGCATCAGGAGAAGGGACGTCTGATATGGTGGTGATAAAGAAATCAAGCAGTAAAACATGCTTCATGGCAGCTCTCCCGCTAAAGCCATTTGCTCACATTAAAGTTTAAGGACAATGCCATGTTCAAAGAATGAAAGCCGGTTTGGGCCATAAGATTCTAAAGATGGCACTAAAAAACTTACTGCTGTTCATCCATAATTAGCATGAGCAAATGGTTCCCTTTCTCTTTTTTTAAGCTTCTCAACTGAAACTTGGTTTGTGATTAGGCTCTGTGCCAACATGAATGTCCATTCCTTTAGAAAAAAAAAAAAAATTAAAGCTTTATAACAGCAAGTCAGGAAGATTCCTAATAACAGCCCAAGGAGTCACTCTGTGATAAATCCGGTCCCAGAAACTAGTAATCAACTTTGTCTCTGGAGTCATGAGTGCAACTCGCCACCAAGACTATTAGGCCAAGTCTCAGGATATCTGTATGAGGATCCTAAGCTGACGGCCAAGGCAGAAGCACGGGTCATCCTGCAGGAAGCCCTCTGTGTGTTTTCTTGGAATTGCTAATTCCAGTCAGGGGTAAAATAGACACCAGCACTTTCAAGCCTTGTTTAGCCTGAACGGTCACAGAGGACTTTTTGTACTTGGTGTCTAATAGGCTTTGCTCTGAAAATCTCCGGCCATTACTCTGCCAAATCCTGGCTCACGCCATACATCACCCATAGCCATGACGTTAGGTAATAAACTCCATGGCCCCTTGGTGGACCCTCCTCTGTCCCCAGCCGGTGACACTGCCCTAAGAGAATGTCTGGGCTCTCCTCTTTGTAGAAAGACCCTCTATTCAGACAGCAGTGAGTCATTTAATTCCAGCAACTCACGACTACAGCTATATAAACTCTCTGGGTTTCCCAAATAAGCATGGCCCACATGGACCACTTCGTCCATTCCCAGGGCAGACAAGGCCAGATGCAGAAACAGAAAAGGCAAAGGCTAATGGCTTTCTATGAGCAGATAAACAGATGTAACAGAATATATGTATACACACAAACACACGTTCAGAAATACATAATCACAGAAATGTTAGCTGTTTAGATGGTGGGAACATAAAATAAAGGACTCAAACAAGAGAACCTAGCCAGGAAAGCTGAAGGGCATGGAAAGTTCGGACATGAAGCTGCTGGCCCCAGGTGGCCATGCGTGCATGGAGCTGGAGGTCCCACCAGCTCTCGTGGGGCTGTAGGTCTCCTCCATCACCCTTGGGAGGCTGAGTGCACCCACAGGCCTGCTCTGCCTGAGACCAACCAGTGGCCGACTCGCCCCATCTACAGTGTGAAGTGCCTTGTGGGTTTTGTGTTCCCCCAAGTTGATTCAGGTGTAAGTAGAAAACGGACGGCAGTTGGAGAAGGTCAACATTACATATTCATTTTATTTTAAATAATTGATGATGTTTCCTGTCTCTGCTTACATTAATTGCTCTCAGGTGTTAGAAAATGGCTCAGCGAGTTGCCTTTTAATGTGTTTCTTTAGAAAGACAGTGTGGCTGCTCTTTGGAATACTAAAAGCCTCATGTACGGTGCAGGACTTTCTAAGTGGAGGTTAATAAAGGGGAGCTGAACATAGGCACTGATGCTCTCTGCCAGGCGGTGGTGAAGGGTAGATTTAACTATACTCCTCAGGATGTGAGCACTTTATCCGTCTTGGAACCGGACTCAAGTTTACTCAAATCCTCCAGGTCTGACATGGTAGGAGAAACCCCACTGGTATTTTCTGAGGTAGTGACAGCAATAATGGAGTATGAAATACGGAGTCATTTTTCACCATCAGTCCACCAAGAGAGGTTTTCTCTCAAGTACAAAGCACGACTATTTATTTCAAAGAATGCAAAGCCTTCCAAAGGCATGGGATGTTATTTTGTAAAAATCTCATCATACATAAAAAGGAGCTGGGTTCTTAAAACAGTGGTGATGCCGCCACTTTTAAACATATGAATTGCTTCACTGACAGCCATATATAAAAAGGCCTGTTCTTCTGTTTTAGACATTATTTTTAAGCATAAGTTGGGCAAACAGCACAGCTCATTCTAAGGGGCTGCTCCTCTTGTACATTCTGCATTGATAATTGGAGGAAGTAAATTATTTTTATTTTTTTAAATATGTATTTATTTATTTTAGAAAGAGAGAGCCCTCATGCATGGGGGGGGTAGGGAGAGGGAGAATCTCAAGCAGACTCCCCTCTGAGCAGGGAGCCCTCCAAAGGGCTTGATCTCACAACTGTGAGATCATGAACTGAGCCCAAATTAAAATTCGGACGCTTAACCAACAGAGCCACCCAGGCACCCCAGAGGAGCTAAATGTAGAATGCATATTTATTTACTTAGAGAGGTCCATGAAACTGTTTTAAACGACCCTTCTGTGATGTGTGCTTCCAGAATGCAACACTAATCAAACCTAAGACTCTGAATTAACTCCAAGTCAAGCTGAAACTTAGAAGGAGAACAAGTGGCTTTCAAGAAAGGGCTGGTGGCTTTGGATACCTTCAGGGGGAGGCAGGCTCTACATGGAATGTACTCATCCAGTCATTCTATAAACAACTAACTACATGTGTCCTCAGCAGTCTCCGATCCCATTGTGAAGCAAACATTCTGCACTCATCCGTCTTCCTCTTGCTTCTCTTTCCAGTTAGGTGTGACACACAGAAGGAAGATCGAGAGAGCTGTAACTAACATCCAAATTTCGGGTCTACATTTTTAAATTTTCAGTAAGACGGCCACAGTAACCACAAGAGGTCTGTTCTTGGTCCAAATTTGGGTTCATTAGGAGACAAGGAATTTTCTAAGCAGCCTGAACCATAACCTAATCATTGGATTAATTTTGCTAAGTAAATATGCAGTACTTGACATCATATGGACCTACACACGTGCACAAAATATGTGTGCAACATATTCAGAGATGAAGTGGGGGGGCGGTGTGTGTGTGCACTCCCATACCAAGCAAGTCAATACAACAGCTGCTCAGTGTTATTTACAATATACTGGCATCACTGCTGACCTAAAGAGCTGAAGAAAATAACAGGCCATATTTTCAGCTTAATAAAATCCTGCAGTAGGGAGCCCTTTATGAACAATTACAAGCATTTGCTGGAAATACATTTGCTGATTTAACAAACTGAGTAGGACAAATGTTTAACATGCTGTCGTAATGATGTTCAGATGCTTTTCTTAGTATTCGTTGATCTGAGATAATATGCTCTTGCCCAATCATGCTACAAAGAAGCCGTAGAAATAAATAAATAAATACATGTAATGTGATGCATTCTCACAATAGCAGAGCTGCTGACTGCCCCTGACAGATGGGGGGGGGGGGAGAGTCAATATGATGTCTGAGACAGCCCAGGCTCAGCACTGCAGAATAAATTACATGATTCACTGAATGCCGGGGCTTTGCTCAGACATACAAAAAAATTGGAAAGATAAAAGCTTGCATTGGCTTCAGATGATATTTACTGCTTGATGGATTTACTAGCAGCCCCAGTACAGTCATACTGTATTGAATTATTGGCCTCTATTTAGCTGTGTGTCCGTCGGAGCTTGAGTGTCCATTTAAGCGTAAGTGAGCTGGAGGCCCGCCAAGGCTCTTGGAGGCTTTGGGTACAGAGGAAGATGTGAACTAATGGCCACCAGCTTGAAGAACAGGGAGCTTCAGGACATCGGGGGAGGCAACAAAGCCCGGCTACAAAGTACTTTCTTATCAATATTAATGGAAAAATAAATATTAATGGAGGTTGCCTGGCATACCATTTTTGAATGTGCCTAAAACCAAATATTTTAACACAAATGGTAAGAAATGACTGTGTGATTTCTCTCTCTCTCTCCCTCGCACGTGTGTGTATGCTTTCGTTGTTGTTCTGAATCTACGAAGGAATTTGGAAAAGACCATTAGCTTCACTACTACCCGTTGTCACAGCAGCAGAGTTTCTATCAGGCAAAGGAGGCAAATGAAATGCCAGCTCCAAGAGGTATATGGCTTCCAATAAAAGAGAGGATTAGCACAGTCATGTACAGTATGACAGCCTTTGTCATGGATTCTTTATCGCATTGTGTGATGGTGGTTCCACTGAGTAGTAGCATCTCATGGACAAGGAGCCTGTTAGCAAAGCTGATTATCAACTTCAAAAAAGAAAAGAAAGTGATATGTGGGAACACAGGGTATATGGGACCTCTCTGTACTTTCTGCTCAGTTTTTCTGTGAACATTTAACTGCTCTAAAAATGAAGTTTATTAACTAAATGAACACACACATACACCAAGAAGGCGTGGTGGGGGCACAAAGAGAACTTAGTGCAGAAGGACTGAGCTAGTCAGGGTCTCAAATGTGGGTCAATTCTAATTGGGCACAATGTGTGCCTGGTGGGGATGAGAGGGTCAGTGGGGGAGACTGCGTGGTTGAAGAGAAGATCTGGATCTGTCGAATATTGCAGGTTGACCACTATTACAACAGCGCTTGAGAAGATGATTCTACAGGGCTCCAGGGTGAGCACTCACAGGCATCTGTGCAAGGGAACAGCTTCCATCAGCAGCACAGAGCAAACAAATGCTCTGGGAAAGTGCACATGGAACATGCCAGATGATTAAGTGTGCAAGGTCAGGATCAAGAGGATCTCCCTGGGGTGCCTAAATGGCTCAGTGGGTTAAAGCCTCTGCCTTTGGCTCAGGTCATGATCCCAGGATCCTGGGATCGAGCCCCACATCGGGCTCTCTGCTCAGCAGGGAGCCTGCTTCCCTCTCTCTCTCTGCCTGCCTCTCTGCCTACTTGTGATCTCTGTCTGTCAAATTAAAAAAAAAAAAAAAAAAGGATCTCCCTGCTCTGACATAAGCACATGCCACACCTCCAGGGTCAGAAAATGGGCTGTAGGTGAAGCAACCATGCATTAATGTACCATGTAACCACAAGCAACCACTAAATTTCCTTCAGTCTCTATTTCTTAGTCTGTAAAATAGCTGGTGATATCATAATAGTAACAATTTACTACCTCAAAAAGATATTTAGGGGATCAGGTGGAGCAAGAATGATGAGAAGGGTTCATTGTTACAGCAACTTATGCTTTATGGGGCCTTTCACACTCTCTTCACAACAAAGTGATGGGTGTCTCACTGCACTCATTTTACAGAGAAGAAAGATTAAGGCACTGGTATTTACTCAGGTTACAAGGCTAGATCCCAGAAATACTGAGACTGGACCCCAGGCCTCCTTACTTTGGTATACTTCCTGAGATATTAAGGTGATCATTGACCAACATCCCCCTCTGTTGGGAGCAGGATTAGTTGTGACTGACCTTGTGGACCTGGAAGCTCATCACAGATCTGAACTGGCTGCTGTGCAGCCTGTGATCAGATCCTCCAAATCCCCCGCCCCCCCCCAACATGGAATCATTTCCGATGATAGGGTCCTGGAGTAAATGAGCTGGGGGACTCTGACACCACAAACACCTCAGCTGGCTCCAGGCTGAAGGGGCGGTGGGTACTACGGTGGGTCCCGTTTTCTGCTAGGTGCTCTAGAACTCTGCAGGTGACAGTCACCCAGCAGTCCCGTCATGTATTTCAACCTCACCAGATCTGCCGCTGGAACACCTAAACCTCATCCTTTGTATTTTCTTCTAAGAACAAAAGGATTTATAAGGCAAATGGTAACAACCACTGCAGCTCAGGCTTAAAATAATGCAGAGTCATTGTTATTTTCATTTGGGTGCTTGACACTCATCACCTCACTACCTTGTCAGAAGACTACAGCCTAGTGACTGGTGGTATTTCCAGTTTCCACAGATAAGTCAACTGTAGTTCCAGGAGGTTAAAGCCTTGCTCAGGGTCACATGACTAGGACATTAGTAAACTCTGCTTCAAAGCCCACGTTCCCCAACATGGGCGAGATGCTTTCCCTGAGGGTGACCCTGAGAAGTCTCTGTTCGGTGACGGTATGTCCTGTCTTTGAGAACAATTTCATAGACATGTTACTTCTTTTTCTAATGATACTTTTTTTTAAAGATTTATTTATTTATTTATTTGACAGACATCACAAGTAGGCAGAGAGAGAGAGGAGGAAGCAGGCTCCCCACCGAGCAGAGAGCCTGATGCAGGGCTCGATCGAGGAAGCCAGGATCACGACCTGAGCCAAAGGCAGAGGCCTTAACTCACTGAGCCACCCAGGTGCCCCATCTAATGATACTTTTAGAAAGGAAGGAAATTATTACTTGTACTATCACTTATACTCTTACTAGTTGTAGCTCATCTATTCTCATAGGGATTTTCTTTGAAAAGCCCCACATGGTCTGGCTGAATGTCGTCACATAACTAGACTTAAAAGCAGACTAGCTGGAGTTCCAGGCCCAGACCCAGAGGGCTAACATGCAGACTTTGGACAAGTTATGAAGACTTGCTGGGCCTCAGTGTACTCAGGTTCAAGCAAAAGGAGTAACAGTACTTTGTGGCTGCTGCTTTCTCTTCTCTTCATTATTCACATAAGAGCAAACACTGTTGTCTTTATAGCAGTGTAACTGGAAGGCGCCGGCCAACTGGTGTCATAAAATGAGCAGATGAGAAAAGAGAGAGTGCTTTATTATTCCTCATAACTACCAAAATTGACCATGCTAGTATCATCTGAAGACTATAATCTGAAGACTATAATAAGCTAGAATCATCTGAAGACTATAAACAGGTCAGAGCTGCAAACACACACAGGACAGGGATCTTCCTTTAAGGGACACTCTGCTTCAGAAATCAAGGCAAGAGGGACCTTGAATTTGCTTGAGGAGGTGGTGCTAAGAAACCCTTTGTTTCTTGGCCACGGTGACACAGTGTGTGATTTATATCTCTTCTCACACAAGGACTCTTGGCAAGCAGGAGCCTCTCTGCGGGGAAACACAACATTGCCATGATAGGAACCCAAACATGCTTTTTTTTTTTTTTTTTTAATATTTTATTTATTTATTTGACAGACAGAGATCACAAGTAGGCAGAGAGGCAGGCAGAGAGAGAGGAGGAAGGCAGGCTCTCTGCCGAGCAGAGAGCCTGATGTGGGGCTTGATCCCAGGACTCTGGGATCATGACCTGAGCCGAAGGCAGCCGCTTAACCAACTGAGCCACCCAGGTGCCCCCCAAACATGCTTTCTGATGACAACATAATTTCATGTGATGGCAGAAATGTGCATATTATCTCGAGAATTGATAAGGGAAAAGTGATTTAAAATTTTTTATTAATATATCTATTTGGCCAGTCTAACACTAGGACACAGCTTCTTAAACAATGACAAATTGAACCACTTTAATAAACACTGTTAAAAATTATTATGTGTAAGTCCCATATTTTGACTTATCAAAAACAGCAACAACCAATGCTTCAATTCCATGTTCTTCTGTCACTAACACCCATATATATTTTTAATCCATTAGCTTACAACCTTCAGCTTTTTGTGAGGAGTTATATGAAAGCTGAGTGTGGACTAGCCCTCTCTATGTGTGATATATGTCAAACAAAAAATGCTATCAATTTGCCAACAGTCATTTATAGACAGAAGAGCTCAGTTGAAATCTACCAGTAATTAGAGTTAACTCTAGATGTTAATGGGACCCAAGTTAATGGATGTGCTAATTATTCTTCTCCGTGACAGACACTGGCACTTGTTTGGTTTCTACTTGGGACAAAGATAGATCATCAGATGTTAGGGTAATGAAGTCATCAGCCCAACCCCTGCATTATACAGTATAGGCATTGTCACACACTCGAAGATCCCTAAAAATTGTGGGAAGTGCTGGACAGTTGTTTATGAGAAATACTCGCAACATGGTAATAATCAGCGGTTATGGTGTGAATATTTAAAACCTGTACACAGAATGAACAGTAGTTAATGGGAGAACACACAGAATAGATGGGTAACCTTAAGATTGAAGTGATTAATAGAAAAGCTCCCTTGGGATCCATCAATACTAAGACCATGATCCTCTGGTATATTTATTAACAACCTGGAAGATGGATGAGATGAAAAGTAGTAGAATTTGTCGATGACTAAAGTGGAAGATTAAGAAGACAGTGAACTATTGTAGAAAAAAAGTGAAAGGAAACCATGTATTAAACAAAAATGAACAAGCAAAGGATAAAAAACCAAGAAGCCTGGATGCATCGAAATTTCTCAGGGGAAAAAAAAAAAAAAGGACGAGAGAAACCATGCATTATTCAGGAAGAATCTCTTCTAAATATGCAAGAGCAGACTAAATTTGATTAAGGACTCAGATAATTGTTGCGAATAATTCTGTTAATAAGTAAGCAAAGAGCAAACTGATAGATATTCATTCTGTAGAAGATGAGAGTAAGTCAACTTCAGCCACACTGTGACTTTTTTTAGGGCCCTGTTGCCTCCAGTCTTTGAGAGATCTTCCTTAACTTGACCACCCTATCAGACATATTACCCCTCCAGCTTTGCTAATTTGTGTCCAAATATTACACCCAGAACCAAACGATCTTCAGAGGGGTGCCCCAGGTATGCAATTCATATGCAAGACACTTCAAAGAAACTTGGAACCAAGAGATGAGACCCTATGCTTTCTGAATGATCAAGACAGGAAAGCACGCATGAAATATTTGGTGCAGAAGAAGTGCATCTACCTTGCACTGTGAAAGTTTCCTTAGAAACTTGAAGTTGTGAATGAATATGGAGCCTCCTTAATTGCTCAGAGTTCCAGCAGTAGAGTTTGCTAGTGGAACGGAGTCCTTCTTTCCTTTAACCTTGGAGGCCATTGGGTCTGCAAGCCATCTTTCTCTCTTTGTCCCTGACAACTTTGGCCACTGGTAACCATGACCCCAAGGATAGCTCCAAGCATGGCACTGTGGCCTCTCATATCTCTCTTATAAGAAAATGTGACAACTTGAGAGGAGAGACAGCAATAATATGCATTCAGGAGTGAATGAGAATTTCCTCAGCTAACATGTCCTGATTTGCAGGAAACTGTTGTGCCTCATGGAAGATTCATTTGATTCTGCACCACCTCCCTTGCTTCCTCTGATACAGGAGAGCTCCCTCCTTATGGGCTGATGCCCCAGAGAGTCTGCTGAGGGAAGGTTTCCACATTTTCTGGAGATTTCTTTGGAAATCTTTTCATTTCTTTGGATACAAGCCCAAAAGATTAAGGTCCCTTAAGAAGGAGTCAAAGGATAATAGAATTTTAATATCCTCAGGTACTAATCTTCTGGCCATTACAAACATTTGTGTGTGTGCACACACGTGTGTGCAGGAGGTGAGACCACTCTGCTGAGAAATACGTTGAGAAGCAAACTTCTAAATATGCAGAGGATCGTGAAAACTTAACTCCTCATAAAGCAAGACTTATAAAATTCTTAGTTCTCCTAAATTCTTAGTTCTCCTAAATGCCATCACAGAAAGTAATTAGAGTTGGAGTCAAAATTATTATTACAATAATAATTGAGCTTACAAGAATAATAATGGACCCTGAATGACAAGGTTCAGCACTCAAGGAAAACACCCCACTATGCATGATGTTCAGTTTATTACCCAGGTGCCAACTGTTCCACTAAACTGGGTGATAGTTTAAAGAAATCAAATAAAATCAACTACGTGATATTAGTCACGGATACCCACGTGATGTTATGGAAAACCAAATAGACCACAATCATGAAAATGTACACAGATACTAAGAGACTCTCCAACTTCACACCATGGTGCCCAGAGCCATATGCATATGCATGTCTTTTTTTTTTTTTTTTTTTTTAATGTAGTATCTTCACACCTCAGGTAGAGGTTTCCTGATAGGATCCAAACTGGATGCCTCCAGACAGAGCCAACTGTTGACCAGTGTTGAACATTACCAAGACTGGGTTTACCACCTAACAACTTCTTTCACGTAACAAGTCCTCCAACCTAAATGAATTTGAAATTTCTACCTCTGTTAATTGAGAATAATTATGAGACTAAAATGATAACACACAAATACTTTATAAATTCTTATATCCGACATATATATATATATAAATACTATTTCTGCCTTCTCATGAAAAATCTACGTGCTACAGTGGAGATTCCATATAAATGTTGCATCTTTTTTTTTAAAGACTTGATTTATTGAGAGAGAGTGAGCAAGTGAGCATAAGAGCAGGGTGAGGGGGAAAGGGAGAAGTAGACTCCCCACTGAGCAGGGAGCCCAATGCAGGGCTCCATCTTGGGCCTGAGATCATGACTTGAGCTGAAGGCAGCTGCTTAACTTCCTGAGTGACTGAGGCACCCCTAAATGTCATATCCTGTTGTGGAAATTTTATCTGAAGAACAGAAGGCATTTTTCTAGGAAAAAAAAAAGTCCTGAGTGGGAGAGCTCTTCCTTAGAAGAATCTCAAAAGTAACACTATAACCATGAGGCTCCAATGCAAAAGGGAGATCTACGATCATGTGTGAGGCATACATGTATTTTAAATGGGATACTGTAAAGGGAGAAATCTCCCCCAGTAGAATCATTCATACTTAAGGAACTAATGAGATCATCTGCCAAAGATAATGAATCCATTAGCTGAAAAAGAAATCAAACTGTAAATCTATATCTTATATTTACACAGCTATATCTAAATATTGAATGAAATATGAACAAAAAAATACCTCATCTTATCACCCCTGTGTCCAACTGAGCCATTTCCAAAGTAAATCAAAAATCTCATTGAAATTGTTTCTAGTTTTCATGATCTCACTGGGAAGAGAAAGGATTTTCTTCAAGAGTCTGGTGTAACTCTGTCATTATGCTGTAGTGAGGTAATTTGCTAAAACAGCTGCCGCTAATGAGAAAACCTTTCCATCTGGCACATCCAATGAGACACAAACAACCTCATCAGTTTAAAAAAAAAAAAAAAGAAAGTAGAACTCTACTTCAAAAAGAATTCTATTTTAAGAAGTGTCTCTCAGAACTACACAAAAGCTAAAATGCATTTTGAGGGGATGGCTATCTCTGTTTCTCTTGGTGGAACCATCCTGTCTGCCCTCAGGCTAAGGGCATACATACACACTTGGCCCGAATTTTTGCCATGTTGATAATGGCTTGCCTCTGGATGGATTACAGAAGAATTCAGTATATGTTTATAACACAAGCATCCAGCCCCCAAAAAATGAGACAAAAGGAATGCTGATAAAACATGTTAATGCTGGACACTGGAATGAGGAGATAAACATGTCTTTTTATATACCTGTATTTTTTAACTTCCATTTTACTCTGAGAAATTGTTATTAGGCTCTTCGTGTCAAGTGTCACGGTCCATCCAGAAATCTCAGACACTTCACACTGCACTTCTGCTATGGGATATTCAAGGAAAGCTTTGTTATTTGAGTAACTAGTGGAAAATTGCTAAGCATTTTGGGTGAGTGCCTATAAAATATTAACTATTTTCACCCTTACCATGTTTCTGTTGCTATTTTTCAGCAAATACCTGGGCTTGGATTGGAACAACCAAATTGCCTGTTTTACTCCATTTTGAACTATGGACATTTTGGTGTGTGAATCAATGAATCAGAACTTACTCCATTTTTCTATTTCATGCAGCTGATTTATTTAGTCTTTGTCTTAGAAATTTGGCCATGATTTCTCAATCTCCCAATACTATAGGATTCTTGGGTTAAAATTACACCTAAACATACGTGGAAGTGTATAAAAAAAAATCAGAGAATGTAGGTTACAATCCGATTACGTAGCTCTGACCTTACTGAAATGTTTCTAACCAAAGTCTAAGTAAATACTCATTAAAATGGAAGCCAGAGAGGTGAATGTGTTAGGGATGTTCAGTCCAAGGGTTGGCATTCTGGTTAACAGATCATTACATGATGAATGACACAGGCGTGGTCTTGGCATGCCTGAGCATCCTGCCAGAAGGCTATCAGCCCTTTGGAGGAGATAATAGCACGAGCTTTAATGCCCTGGCCCCAGACTCCTGGGTATTATACAAAATTAACGTGCCTCATGTTAAGGTTATGGCAAGGCATGGTTATCTGGCAGAGAAAGAGTCTGCTACCCACCCTCCACACACTTTCACATACCATGATAATGCAGTATTCAAAAGCAAATTTCTTTGTCACTGTCAGTAATGGCAAGCTGGCAAAGGATATTTTCCAGCACTAATTATGCAGGAGGAAGTTAGGAGACTTGTACAAGTCGGTCTGAAACCAAAGAAACTGTTCATAAAACAAAAATAGTTCCACATTACCTAATCTTTATGTCATAAAAGGAAATTTAAACAGATATATTTGTTCACAACTATTCCATGCATACCACTGCTTCCTGTATGAAGGTGCTATAAGGCACAGTACAGAAATGGCAACTACCTTCTCAGAATCTAAGCTTTGTGTTTAAGATTTGATTGACTGACTGATTGATTGATTGATTGATTTAGGGCACAAGATGGGGAGGGGCAGAGGGACAGAGAGAATCTCCAGCAGACTCTCCACTGAGTGAGGAGCCCCATGTGGGGCTCCATCTCATGACCCTGGGATCATGGCCTGTGCCCAAAATCAAGAGTCAGATACCCAACTGACTGAGCTACCCAGGTGCCCCAAGAATCTGAATTTTAAATCAGTGTTTTTCAGCTCATGTGATGTGGCAGGCTTCTGAAAGGTCCAAACATGTATATTTTCAAGAACCTGTCAGATGAATTTAAAATAAACAGTTGTTAGGAATCACAGTTCTACCGGAAAAAGATGGCTGCAGCTTAATACCAACAACATATCCCATATGCCATCACTGTCCAACCCTTCTGATAGGTCTCTAACCTTCCATACAAACCCACAGGTGGAGGGAAACCACAGTGTTTGTATGACAGGTGACATGTTCTTTCAGGACAGAATAATAGGGTTAAACTTTTCCTAACATAAGTTATATAAAAAGGTATTTTTTTCCCTTAAGATACGGAGAAGGAACCAAAAGAAAATAAATGTTTGCTTACTAAATTTTAAAAGAACCAAAATCTAAGGAAAGAAAGTGAGATGTAAAGATAAAGTTAAGACAAAAGGATTAATATAAAACCGGGGCCAACCTAATATTTTCCTGGCAGAGATGATGACAAAAGGATAATATGCCCCATTTTCTGATTTAAAATGTTGAAAGAAGAGTATTGACCCTTTATCCCTCCAACATATTAAATCCAAGACCAAGCAGTCCTCCAAAGGTGAACTCATTTTAACTGTGTCCACATTTGCTCTATTTCTCTCCTCAGTAACTAATTATGTGTAATATTACATGTGGATTAGGCATCATACTAGAGCTTTGTGCAGAAATCAGACCTTTAGGAAGAGGACATAGAACAGCCCACTTGATGCTTATCTAGCTTTAGGATGCTTATCCTAGGGCAAGCTAGGATAAAAGGAAGAGGTACAAAATTGAGCTTAAATAATTAGTATAATGCATTAGTAAGGAAAAGTTAGGGTAATTTTGTTATTCTGATGTAATTAACATACAGTATTTTGTTAGTTTCAGGCATACCATATAGCAATTCAATATTTCTATAAATTTTTCAGTTCTCAGCATGATAAGTGTACTCTTAATCCCCTTCATCTATTTCATCCATCCTTCCACCCACCTCCCCTCTGGTAACCATCTGTTTGTTCTCTATGGATAAGAGTCTGGTTTTTTGGGTCTCTTTTTTTGTTTCATTTCTTATATTCCCGATGCGAGTGAAATCATATGGTATTTATCCTTCCCTGACATTTCACTTAGTATTATACCCTCCACATCCATCCACATTGTTGCAGATGGCAAGATTTCATTCTTTTTTGTGGCTGGGTAATATTCCATTCTGGGTATGTGTTTATCCATAAACATCTTCTTTATCCATTCATCTGCAGATGCACACTTGGATTACTTCTATATCTTGGCTACTGCCAATAATGCTACAATAAACATAAAAGTGCGTACTCCATTTATCTTTCCAAATTAGTGTTTTCATTTTCTTTTTTTTTTTTTTAAAGATTTCATTTATTTATTTGACAGACAGAGATCACAAGTAGGCAGAGAGGCAGGCAGAGAGAGAGGAGGAAGCAGGCTCCCCGCTGAGCAGAGAGCCCAATGCGGAGCTCGATCCCAGGACCTGGGATCATGACCTGAGCCGAAGGCAGAGGCTTCAATCCACTGAGCCACCCAGGCGCCCCAGTGTTTTCATTTTCTTCGGGTAAATAGACAGAAATGAAATTACTGGATCATTCAGTAATTCTATTTTAAATTTTTTAAAAGATATTTATTTATTTATTTATTAGAGAGAGAGAGAGCGCACACGAGCTCAGGCAGACAGAGTGGTAGGCAGAGGCAGAGGGAGAAGCAGGCTCCCTGCTGAGCAAGGAGCCTGATGTGGGACTTGATCCCAGGACGCTGGGATCATGACCTGAGCCGAAGGCAGCCGCTTAACCAACTGAGCCACCCAGGCGTCCCTATTTTTAATTTTTTGAGGAACTTCCATACTGTTTTCCACATTAGCTTCACCAGTTTGCATTCCTACCAACAATACAGGAAGGCTCCTTTTTCTACACATCCTCACCGATACCTGTTGTTTCTTGGGTTTTTTGGCTCAATCATTCTGACACATGTGAAGGTGTTATCTCCTTGTGGTTTTAACTTGTAGTTCCCTGCTGATGAGTGATGTTGAGCCTCTCTTCATGTGTCTGTGGGCCATCAGTAGGTCTTCTTGGAAAAAAATGTCTATTCAGGTCCTCTACTCATTTTTAACGACATTATTATTTTTTCGGTATTAAGTTGCATGGTTAATGGTATTGTTAATGATGAAGTCAAGGTAATTTTTAAGAGCTACCTCAGCTTGCCAGATTTATATATGGTAGGTATGTAGTCTACAGATTTTAGGGGAGTCCCTTCCAGGGTCATTCTACCTTGGCTTCATATGATAGGCGGGTATATTATTCTCCTTAGACTATGAAAACAAAATACCACACACTGGGTAACTTAAACAACAGACATGTATTTTCACAAAGCTCTGGATGCTTCAAGTCTATGACCAGGGTTCCAGCAAATTACATTACTGGTAAGGACTTTATTTCTGGTTTCTAGGTGGTTACCCTCTTGCTATGTCCTCACATCGCCTTTCCTTACAGAGAGAGCAAGGTTGGATGTCCCATCCTTTTGTTGTAAAGGCCCCACATTTATGACTTCAGTTAATTACCTTCACAAAGGTGCTAGAACCTTTGTGAAGGTAATTCTAGCACACGGTTAGGAAAGCCTTGGGGCAGGATCACATGTAGTGCATGGGACACCTGTGCGTGTACTAGAAGAAGGCACCTGTTCCATTCCACAGATCTGGGCCTAATGCAACACATCAGGGTGGGCAGCTCAAGATTTGTGATATGGGACACAGACTCCATTCTGGCACCCAATTACCCTCTTAGGCATGAGTTCTTTGCAGAGCAGAACTTAGGCAAAATGGATTTGAAGAGGAGTTCCTGAAGAGGGGCCTGAGACACCTTGGAACATGAGTTATAACAAACTGGGCCTTCAGCAAAGACAATCAGAAGCCAAGTATGGATCCAAGGAAAACCCATCCTAAAATATTTACCTTCCATGTTAGACAACTATTAGATAATGTGGCATGCCAGACACAGAACTCAGGTACAGCAGTCTCAGGTTCAGATCAGAGGAGGCACCCAAACATCCTGATGTATACCTGAAGGATATGCAAGAACTTCCATAACACATGCCAGAGTCTACCCAGGATGTGAGCCAAGTACAAACATATTCCTTAGACCATGGTGGCACAGAGAGTGCCTCCTAGTTCAGATTACCTAGTACCCAAGAAGTGCCCTCCCCCCCCCAAAGAGTATTCAAAGTCAGCCTTGACTTCCTGGAATGCCCTAGGGCAATGCTCATTGAGGAGGGGCAGTAACGTGTAACAGGTAAGACCTCAGATTCTGAGGCCAGGATACTAGATTTGAACCCCGGGTCTATCCTTTTCTGGCTCTGTGAGCTTGGGCAAGTTACTTAATTCCCCATGCTTCATTCCTTTCATTTGTAAAGTGGTCATTAGTATACTGCCTATTTCAAAGGATGACTTTGAGAATTACATGAGTTAATGTATCTATATAATTCCTCATCCAAAATTCTCAAACCAAATAGCTAAAAACCTTAAAAAAAAAAAGAAAGACAAACTCAGTTGGCAGCAAATCTTCATCTAAACTGAAATTAGGCTATGTATAATCCTTATTTATTCTGAGTACTAATATTCATGGTTTTGCTACAGAAATATAAACGTATTTGATTACAGAGTGCTGCCTCAGACTCAATTTGGGGCATAAAGTTATATTTGGTACACGTACCTTTTTAAAATAGAAAATTATAAAATTGGCTCCCAAGGGGTACAGATAAGGGATTGTGGCCTTAGAAGAATAACCAGCACTTAGCATATCTATTTAAGTTAGTTTTTAAAAGGCTGTCTTATGATTAAGTGTTCCACATATAAGAAGTGAGAGCAGGGACGCCTGGGTGGCTCAGTTGGTTAAGCGGCTGTCTTCGGCTCAGGTCATGATCCCTGTGTCCTGGGATCGAGTCCCATATCAGGCTCCTTGCTTGGCGGGAGCCTGCTTCTCCCTCTACCTCTGCCTGCCACTCTGCCTGCCTGTGCTCGCTCGCTCACTCTCTCTCTCTAACAAATAAATAAGTAAAATCTTTAAAAAAAAAAAAAAAAGTGAGAGCAATGACATCATCCACCCCATAGACTTGAACTTCAAACTATATAATTATAGGATAAAAGAGCTAGGGGGCAGGCTAAGAGACACTTTATTCCAGTTACACACCTGATGGATGTTATAAACAGATATTGAGCTTCTGGCCATTAAGGAGTAACAGAGACCAGATTTACCCTCCCACCTGAAATAATGTATATATATATATATATATATATATATATATATACACATACAAGTTTTCACTAGGACGTTAGTCAATGAAAAACAGTGATTCCACAGAGGTGGGGAAAAATAGAAGATGAGCCCTATGGTTGCCATAGCTTACTGCTTCAAAGAGTGTTTTCCAGGCTTCAGTACAGGGAGGGAAAACCAGGGGAGAGCCCAGCAAAATCTCTGAATTGTGGAAACAGAGCTGAGCGGTCAGAAAGATCAAGGTGGCTAGTTTGCAAGTCAGAATGCCAGACAAAAGAAAGGTGTGGAGATAGAACTTTGGAGATCAGCAGAGGGTCCCCTGGAGTATTCAAATGAGTACTATATATACATTCATGTGAAGAAACTGTCCAAGGCTAAGGAAAGGAACACCCACAGAGTAACAGAAATTACTACCCAGCACTTACACGGGACTGGGAATGGTGCCTATTCCCATGAGCCAGAAGGGAAAAAAAAAATTAAGATTTATGGGACACAGGGTACATAGAAGGGTCTTTCGGCAACCCTGGCGGATAATTAGCTCTAGACTGAGTAGTGCTCTAGTCCTGTCTACAATCTCTTAAAAGTAAGATCCAAATAGCTGAAGCTGTTTCCAAGTAGCTTAAATGAGTCCCAGAACAAAGTTCAAGAATATCTGCAGGAATACAAATATCCAGCAACAAGATGAAAATAAAGTCTGACATCCAATAAAAAATTACCAGGTATACAAAGAAGCAGAAAAACATGACCCCTGATAATAATAAAAAGCACTCCATCAAAACAGATGCCGACTTTCCCCCATTTCTCCTGCTGCCTTCAACTACAAACCCTGGACAGTAAACATAAAACAAACATAAGACTCTGAAAAGCCAAAAACAAGAACGCAGACCAACTATAGAACTGACAACCCAAGGAACAATTGTGCCTCATATATCCCGGACTTGTTGCTGAAGAGCAACAAGCCCAATGTACCAATGTGTGCAAACAAACAAACCAAAATGCTCAACAAAAATCTCCTCTTCCTAGCCAAAAGATCAAAAAGGGGCAGCACAGCAAGACCAAAAACTTTCGATAACATACTGTCTGCTTCAGCCAGACATCACGGACAAAAACTACAGCCCCACTGAATCTACACTAGTAAGGGCCCAGTGGAAAACCTAGGTTTCCAACATTGTGAGATGCTACAACTCCTTGTTGGGGACAATATTAGAGAAGGCCAAGGAGGGAACCAGGTTTTTCATCCTGAACAACCAGTAACAAATCTACCCCCAATGGTATCACTAGAGATAAGGCGGGAAGCTAAAAGAAAGAAA
>ML104721.1:31380-45540 GCA_003697995.1 Taxidea taxus jeffersonii | reverse complement strand
AAAAGAAAGAAAACAAAAAACAAAATATAAAATGGCATACTTAAACCCGGACATATCAATAATTACATTAAGTTTAAGTGGTTTTAAACTCATTACTTAAAAGACAGAGACTCACAAAGTAGATTAAAAAAAAATCAACCAACTATGCTGTCTACAAGAAACACTCCAAATATAATGACACAGTCAGGCTGGAAGTAAAAGGTTATTAAAAATATGTCATGTGAATTAATAAAAAGAAAGAGTGGCTACCTTAATCTGAAATATAGTACCTTTCGGAGGAAAAAAATTACCAGCCCCAAGGAGAAACATTACACAATGATAAAAGGGTCAAGGTAGGAAGAAGATTTATGTAACAAACAACAGAGCTGCAAAATAGAAGTAGCAAAACTGATCAAACTAAAAAATTAGAAAAAACCCACAATGAATACATCAACACTGGACTCTCAACAATGGATAGGGAAGCTACATAAAAAATTAGCAAGATTACAGAAGAACTCAACACCAACAGGATCAAATCAATATTAGAGAACACAGCACCCGAGAAGAGCAGATTGTTTTTCAGGTGTCCATGGATACACCAAGATAGACCATATCTCGGCCCACAAATGTCAATGAATTGAAAATGGCAAGTGCATTATCTAACATAATGGAACAAAACTAGAAATCCTCAACAGAAAAATCTCCCAATACTTATAAGCTAAACAATGGATTTCTATATAACCTATGGGTCAAGTGGGAAGACTCAAGGGAAAGTTTAAAAACCTGGAAATAGGTAAATTATACTTTGTTCTTATCTTTTATATCTTTGTAGCAGACAACTGTTTAAAGGAAAGCAAAAATATTGTAGCAGGTCTTTCAACATATGTAAAAGTAAGCTAAATGACGAGAACAACAGGGAGCTGGGACAAAAGAAATCCAAGTATACTACTGCATACAGAAGATATAGCCATCAACATGGATGAATTTGGAAGTAACTGCAGAATAAAAGAAGTCAGCCAAAAATAAAGTACATGATTCCATTTATGTAATGTTTTAGGAAACAAACTATCGTGTAGAGACAGAAGATAAATCAGTGGTTATGTGACAATGAACAGAGGCAGAGGAGAGATAACAAAAGGGCACAAAGAAACCTATGAAACTGATGGGTATGTTCATTACTTTCACTGTAGTGGTAATGCACAAGTGTACACCTATGTCGAAACTGACACGATTATATGCTTTAATTTTGTGTAGTTTATTGCATGTCAGTTACACTCCTATAAAATTTTTAAGAATATAAAAATATAGAAATCACCTGACGTTACATCATTTCATCTCTCATATGTATTTGCTTATTCACTTATTGCTTTTAAATTTGAGAAAGTGTAACTTTTGTTCACTTTAAAAGATTTCAGCATTTGCAGGCAGAAATTTATGCTTTTCTACTTCTCTATAATTAGACTGTAGTCTGCGTGGCTCCTCTAAGTATGTCCCGAGGATGCAGACATGAAAATGGGCACAGCCAAGAAAGGGCATAAACAAACCAAATGCCGCCAGGGATCAATGTCAGCTGCACATTCTTTGGCTGTTATTTTTAAGTAAATAAAATTGACGTGAATATTGAAGTGTCTCTGTCTTTGAATGTGGATCTCCAATGTGGATGTGAAACTTTCATCCAGTGCCAAATAATGAAGTGGAAACTGGCTTCCCAAAGTTGTTTTTACTTGTAAGATTTCAAGCAGATAGATTTCCATGGTTGTTAAATATCAGTTTCTGGGCATTCTGCCATAATTTTGAGACAGCTGAGAAAAGTGATTTTTAAAGTGTGGTCCACAGACTACTGGAAATCTTCAAAGGGCTTCTGGTTGGTTCCTAAAGTTAATGAAAGGGCAAATTGCAGGAAACTGTAGGCACTTAAGTGTTTTTCTCAATTGTAGATTTAGATCTGCATTACAAGTCACAAAAGTAAACATGCTCTTCTCCTATAGCCTTGGTTTAATAATCTAAAAAAACCCTCAAACTGGGTACAAAGGGGCTGATTAATTATGAGTAGCCACTTTGGCATTTTTTTCTTCAAAATATTCTGCAAACAAACTGTACCAAAACCATCTGATGAAGTAAAAACTTAAAACGCAAATTCCTGCTTCCCACCCAAATCTGCCATATTGGATATGTTTGGGATGAGGCCAGGAATCTCTATGTTTGACTAACGTCCTAATGATTCTTATGGTGTCCATAAGTTCTCTGCGTCTGGATCCAGCCCTGCCTGAGTCACAAAACACATTCCATGTAACTAAGAACATGCTACTGCACTGTTTGACTATGGACTGTTTTCTTAACAACTTATTTTATCCTTGTGTTTATCTTTGTCATTGGTGAGCTGAGCTACGAGTACAACTGGAAGATCAAACTTAAAGATGACCAAGAAACTTCTGACAAGTGGCATGAAGGATAAATGAGGAAGCATTCAAGTTTGTGTTTTTATCAGCTTCAATGAACCTAAGTATTATTTTTAGATGACAATAACAAAATTTGCTTCTGGTGGTGAAAAAGAATTATGAAGGCATTATAGTCAGGGGTGGGGAGGAGTAATGATTATAAGCCTGAAACCCCCTATTTTGTCACTGAAACAATTGTTTTTGTAATGTAATGTTTATTCTGAGAAAGTTAATAACAACTCTAACAGAACAGATTGTATGGAAAGATGGGTGAGCCTGGTGGTGGGTAGTAAGGAGGGCCCTTATTGCATGGAGCACCGGGTGCGGTTCATAAACAATGAACCTTGGAACACTGAAAAAAAATTTAAAAAAAAAGAAAAAGAAAGAAAGATGGTTCTCAAGGATTCCTGAGCCTTTAAGGACCTCAAACCATGAGATATAGGGCCAGGAGAGATATAGAGCCAGATAAAGAATCTGGCTGCAGCTGGCCAGCTTTCTAGAAATTACTTTAATTTGGATAGCTAGAGTTTCTCATTCATAGCAAATTAAATTCAATTAGCACAGTAATAACCTACCGGGTATTTATATTGTAGGTTAACTACAAATGTTGTATTCCTTGGGATAAATAAGAGATGATGTGGTTAGTACAACTAGACAAAGGGCACGTATACACAACAGCTGAATTACAAAATGGTTATACATGGAGCACATCCGCAGTACCAGGAGAAAGTGACAGTTCCACCTAGGTTCTGCCTCCAACACATCTTCAGCTACTGACTCGCTAGCATCCCACAACCAAGGAGGGGAGAGAAGCTGGCCAGTTTGAAAGGCATAACCCTGGATTTTGGAAGCCTAGACTGGATCCAGGCCGGGTCTCAACGTGGGAGGATCTCAAGATGTGAGTTTCCGGTTCCAGCCTTGCCGGTAGTGCTAATGTCTGAACGACAAGTTGTCCTGGTCGTACTGAGTCATGTCTGCCAGGAATAGCCAGCCAGCCCCTGAGACCAAGAGAGTAAGGCCTAGACTGGGAGTTGCTAAGGGTCGGCTGTTTCCATTTGACACTTATTAAGGGCTTCACTGCTATTTCGTAAACGAGAACAGGAGGCTTAGAGACATTAGGAAGCCAAGTAAAACAGAGTGTGTTTACTGTGATTTAAAGAAGTCACAGAGAGAAGCCAAAGAGGAGATGTGAGGATTAAAGTCACATAGATAGAAATTGCTGGCATGTGAGCCTCCCACATGAGCCCATCCTCTTCCTGATCTTGACACTCAGTGCCCCTTCTTCCACGCCAAAGGGTTTGCAGAGTTGATGTGAAAAGATCCCAGATTCATGGGACCTCCTCGCCACCACCCCCTCCCACGTTAAAACGTTTGTCTACCTCAGTTGCTGTTATTTCCTTGTAGCCATTCTGCCTTCACTGCAACGGAAAAGATCACTCTCTGCCTCTGCTTGGTTCCTCATAGATTGGGCAACGCTTTTGTAGCACACGTGCATTTTGTGATTAATTTGTGTCTGTCTACCCCCTTCAATAAACTCCTAAAGATAACATCTCTGTTTGATGACCTTTGTACTGTCTATAGCATCAAGCATGGTATCTCGCATGGGACCAGCATTTTGTAATGCTGAGTCAGCTGAATTTAAAGGAGTTCTAAAACAATCATGGAATTTTCAGAGTCAATACAGGTAGCCAGAGAAATCAATGGACCTTTAGTTTGATTTTTTACCATCATAGAAAATATCCCCACAAGTGGATAGGAGTTACCCCAATCCCAACAAGGATCTTGCTAGATTGGAACTGACGACACAGTGCTGCTGGTGTATTTAATGTGTTTGCAAAAAAAGCATGATTCAACGGTATCATCTTCTCCATCCCGAGAGCTCAGAATACATTACTTTATATTCATCTACAGAGGCCATAACATCTTACAATCACAGTCTTTTTTTACCCTTCTCCCATTTTGACTTATAGCTAGAAAGTGTTTGATAGAATAATTTAAGCTTAGATGAAGAGTCTTAATTGATGTTTAATCTCCAAATGATCAGAGATCTATTCAAAGGCCTACTGTTCTGCCATATTTTATAGTGGAAACGCATCACTAAACATCTGTCCATAAACAGACATGCTAAGTAAGGGAAATAGAAACAGATATATTTTGGAAACTTGATAAAACTCTACTTATACAGTGAAACATTTGAATAATACCATTACTGGAGTTGACTTGATAATGGTCAAAATTTTGATGCCCTCCAAGTTAGCTAAATACACAGACTTATATTTGAAGATACCCATATAGAGACATCATAGTTGGTCTCCATGCTTTGGCCATTTGTACATTAAATGTATATACAACTATATAAAGCATACCTGTTCTATCTATTAATCTACCTCTGGGGAAGTCATATTTATTACTTTCCTCAAATGTACAGATCAGCTAGACAATTTAGAGGTTAATAGTGAGCAGTTGGTAATTTAGGAATGATTAACAGTATCTTTGGCTATAATTTCAAAATCTGAACACTGCTAGGATCTAGGGAGCAATTTTATTGGCCATTAAAATGTTCTTAAGCTGTAAAATAACATAAAGTCTCTACTGATGAGGAGAGCTGTTAGTGGTCAGCTTAATTTTAAACAAATTTAAATATATTAATTTTCCTAACAAATATTTAATTATGTATGCTAATGACAGTAAAGTAATTCTGGGGACTGGAGCTATCTTAAGGTCATCAAAGCCTCAGGAGAATGGAGGAATTTTGACTGTGGCTACTTCTCATAACCTTGGGGCCAATTTATTTTTCATAACACAAAAGGCCTGTTTTCTTGCTAGCCAAGCCACATATAAATTCAAAAATTTCAGCTCATTTCATCAAATATTCATGAGGTACCTTACGTAAAAGGAGTCTGCATCACACAGTGGTTAATGGGGGCCTCAGGAGCTAAATGCTAGGCCAAATCCTTGTTTTACCACTTCATACCTGGGGGACTGCTAAGTGCTAACGTTACTTCATACTTCTGTGCCTTGGTTTCCACATCTGTAAAATGGGCATGATAGTAATACTATTTCATAGAACAAACTAAGTTTAAACAAAATCACGAGCATGAAGTTGTTACATATTATACATAAGATATACCTATTACATATACATCTAGGTAGATGTGTATATATTATATATATACATTATATACATTAATATCTATAACATATGTACATATTTCATATATAATATGTATTTTCTACATATGGTGATTTATTATGAAGAATTGGCTCATAGTATCATGGAGGCTAAGTCCCATGATGTGCCACCAGCAAGCTGGAAACCCAATAAAGCCAGGAGCGTAATTCAGTCCAAGTCCAAAGGCCTGAGAACCAGGGGAGCCAATGGTATAAATCCCGGTCTGAAGGTAAGAGAAGATATCCAGGAGGCAGGCAGAAAAGGGGGGGCAAATTCCTCTTCTTCTGCTTTTTGTTCTATGGAGACTCTCAAGAGACTCAGTGAGGCACACACAGAGGAGGCTAATCTATTTTGCAGAGCCCATCATTCAAATGCTAATCTCATCCAGAAACATCTTCACAGACACATCCAGAAATCCCTTTTAATCTGGGCACCCTGTGGCTAGTCAAGTTGACATGCAAAATTAACCATCACAGGAAAGTCAGCTGCTGTGTGCAAGGCACTGTGTTGGGGGCTACCACTCAGAGTGATCACAACACAACTCCCTCCCACGTAACAAGGCAGTTCTGCAAACCTGGACAAACAACCATCATTTCGCCCTTTTCTGTAATCCCAGCTGGGGCGTTTTGTCGTGGCCAAGAGGTCACTGCATATTTCCCACACAGCTCATCTGCGCAGTGCCAGAGTTCTTTAAAAAGAGAGAGAGAGAGTCTGGTCTTGAGAAAAGAGCTAATTTAAATGAAAGCCCAAGGAGAAATATTTCCGTTCTGTTGGAGCCCACCAGCTCTCCAGACAGAGATGTTCCCTGGGCATTGTCTTTTCTGGTCTGCTGTTATAATTGGTTTCCAAGTGTTGTTGATCCCTCACCAGAAAGTGGCTGGAAAACATGAATTCATTTCTAGTTCCTTTCCCTTTGAGATAGAATTTAAATTTCTAAGTTGAAATTTAAAAGATCAATACACAATTCCAGGCCAGCATACCCTCTCATTTTAAAAAGGCTTTTAGTTTTAAGAAGCCGACAGCTTAGGTGAGTGGGCCCTATCATTTTCAGAGGGATAATGTGGATTTCAAGAGAGTCATGGGGCGGGGAGTGTACAGCAGGCCCAGATAGAGGGGGAGCATCCAGCATTACTTGAGAACCTTTAGAAATACCGCTATCACTCAATAACATTTCTTCCCTTGGTAAGAGAAATCCCAGTGTAATTGGCTTAAGCAAACAAAAGGAACCTACTGTCTCACATTAAAGCAAAAAACAAAAACATCCTGATATAAATTGAATTTAGGGACAACTAGACCACAATTCAATAAATATCATTAGAGTTTCATCTTCACATGTGATGGGCATGCCGCTCCCTAGCAACCCAAGAGTCCAGCCCCCCCACCCGCCAACTCGGCTGGGTAATCCATGTAGGAAGCCAGCATGAGCACTTCTTCACCTGCACCACTGCTCTCCCACTGGGCCACAGGCTGGACCCTGAACTAACCTCCTGGTCCAGGAGGCTGCCATTCAGGTCATCTGCTGCCCATAATGTGAGTTTTTCTGCCAGTTGTGCCTCAGTATCCTCATCTGAAGAATGGAGGCAATCAGTTTTACCTATCTCATTGTTTTGTTCCACAAGTAACTAATACACGGAAGGCACTGACAACAGAGCCAGATGCCTAGTAAAGACTGGCTCATTACATCAGCACTGCCTCTCCTAGGAGCACTAGGAGGACAAGGGGGGGAGGAGTAGGAATCAGGGACTGCCAGCCTCACCAGAAGTGCATCTGACAAAGGAGATAGAGGAGACAAGGGAGAGTCTGACAAAGGAGTCAGTTCCTGGCAAAATACAGAAACCAACAAAACAGCATTCCAGACTAGCAGGTACTTGTCGCTGGCCCCTCCGTCAAACTCTACCCTCTGCTTTGTTCCCTAATAGACTCCCAGCTAGTCTGGGGGCTAGAAAGAGAGCACCTGCAGTCAGGTCCTCTTCGTGGATGTCCTGCCTGGTTGACATCCATATAAATGTGGAGCTTCTCTGCTTTTAATAACAAAGCACTCCGGCATGGTCGAGGTACAGTTCAAGGTTCCCCCCACCTCCCGCATCTTCCCATCTGTACATGGGGTGAATAGGCATAGGACTACAGCAGTCATGCTACAGTTGAGCCAGCTGGAGGGTGGAAAAAAAAAAAAAACAATCAACGAACAACCCCTAGGTCAGATATGCCTTGAAAAAAAAAAAAAAAATGATGCTACTCCCTACAACTTCTTTCCTCCACAAAACGCATGGCACAGTAGTGGTGCAGGCAGGGAGAAACAAGGTGAAGAAGCAAGGAAGCAAGGAGGGAAGCCAAGTAAGTCCACTCAACTTCCTGTTGGGCGGCACGGGGCTGGGGGGTGTACTCAGCTGTGCCGAGCTGATTATAGAAGATGAAAGGGCTGGGCAATTTATTTCATCTCACACTGAACACTGCTGACAACTGGAAGTGAGGACAGAAGGATTCATTTGTTCAACTTCTGTTTCAAAAAGCAGACTTCAAATGATACCACAGAGAAAAAGGAGGAAATGCCATAGTGTAATAAAACGTTGATTTCTTTTCTTTTCTCCCCCCACCCCACCTTTTTTTTTTAATATGGGAGCTGCAGCATTTGCATTTTGTAGCGGTTGGCTTTTCCTGGTGGTTGTCAATTCCAGTGATGGAAATACATGTCCCAGGCTCAATGACCCATCAGATGGGGCAGCCTTCCCTCCTTGGCCCCAAGGGCTCACGCCTTCAAGCACTGGGTCCAAAGACGAGAGAGGATGAAAAAAATCCAACCCTGCAGTGTTTAAAAGCTGTTCGGAAAACTGTGGAAAAGATTTTGTGCCGGATCTTTACACTAAAAGTGGCTCAAAAGACATTAAGTGACAGAGAATCTATTTTAAATTTTATCATCCTGGTCCCGTTAACATCAAGTTCACCAATCCAGACGTGTCTGGTGCATCTGTATGGTTGTGTGTGCTTGGAATTTTGGAAGAAAGTGTTCTACTTCCTTTTAAATAAAATGTGGTATTATTTTTAACATATGTAGTGTTTGAGAATGAGGAATATTTCTCATTTCAAAGATTCATACAGATTATTTTGAAAGCCAATCTACCTAGCAAAGTGGTCTTATCCCAAAAGATTTACAAAGATGTGCTGCCCTTACTGGCAGCACATTAGTTATTAATGGTTAAAGACAAATACATATCCAAATGTTAATGACAAAGATAAAGAAATACATTCTGTCCATAATCATTAATATTAAACTCAAGTATCAGTAACATGAGCACGTCATTCTTAAGCAATTCAGTTAGGTCACTGATTCTTTGTGATTTTTATTAGAAGTTTGGTTCTTTTCACTGGGTAGTCAATGTAGGGTTTAGGTTTTTTATTAGTGGTGGTGGTGGGTTTTTTTGCTTTTGTTTTTGTTTTTCGGAAGAAATCAGCATATGAATACAAATGGGAAAGATTATAGCTGAAAAAAATCACTAACTGCCTTAGTCCCTTGAAAGCATGAAGTCAGGAGTTCATTTCTCAACAAATATTTTTGGAGCACCTGCTGTGTGCCAGGCACTGTTTTAGGGACTAAGAATAACAGCTTTTACTATGAGCTCTGGCTATTACTGAGGCCCACTGTGGGAGGCTGTATAGATTTATCCAGCCCTGCTCTGGAGGGGGCACAGATGACATAAAATTACAATGCAACAGGACCCCCTGGATTTGGCCAGTGCACAACCCTGCTTCTAGTTCAATAGAAGGAGACGGAAAATGTGCAAACAAGTCAACAGACAAATTAAGGAAGACTTATGAGTTTCATAAACATAACAATACACATAATCATACAGGTAACTTTATAAAAAATGACAGGAAGTAGAAAGAGGGACCATAACACGAGAGGCTTTTGGAGGTTTCTCTCTCACACGTACACACACACACACATACACAATCCTGCCATTTATAGCAACATGGATGAACCTGGAAGACATTATACTAGGTGAAATAAGCCAGACACAGAAAGGCAAATACTGCATGATCTCACTTCTATGTGAAAGCTAAAAAAGTCAAACTCATAAAGGCACAGAGTGGAATGGTGGTTGTCAAGGACTAAGAGGTGGTGGAAATGAGATGTCGGACAGAGTACAAACTTTCAGTTATAAGGGGATGAGTAACTGCTGGGGATCTATGGCACGGTGACTGTAGCTAACAATACTCTGTTGTATACCTGAAATTTGCGAAGAGAGCTGATCTTCAGCGTTCTCACCACACACACACACAGTGATAACTACGTAAGGTGTTGGATATGTTAAATCACCTTGATTGAGGTGCTCCTTGCTGCAAGGTATACGTATCTCAAAACATCACATTGTATACCTTAAATATTGGTGTGTGTTTGTTAATTACACTTCAATAAAGTGGAGAAAAAATAAAAAGAAGTCCGTTTGAGCTGAGATTCTGGGATAAGAAAGATCCAGCCTTGTGGATGGATTATCTGATGAAGAATGTTCTAATTACCAAAACCCAAGAATGAGTTCGTGGGTCCCTGGGATCAAAGAGAGTATCTGAGCAACTCGAGTGGTGAGCAAGGGGGGAGAGGCAGAAGCAAGAGCAGGGTACAGAAAGGGGCCATTCCTGGAGCACCTGGATGGTTCTGTTGGTGAAGTGTCCAACTCTATTTTCAGCTCAGGTCATGATCTCAGGGTTGTGAGACTGAGTCCCGTGTCTGACTCCAGGCTGGACGTGGAACCTGCTTAAGATTCTCTCTCTCTCTGCCCCTGCCCACCCAAAAAGAAAAGAAAAAAGACTATTCTTCGGAGGAGCTGATAAGCCAAGCAGTTTGAAATTTTTCTAGGAGCAAAGGGAAGTAGTATCCTCAGCATTCCCTCCATTCAAGACAGTGATGCTGGATTTCTCAGTAGCATGAAAGTATCATGCAATGAGGATCTTGGCCCCACCCTGGATGATTCAGAGCATCAGATGATGGAATTTTGAGGTAAGAAGAGTAGGCATGGAGATAAATTATCACTAAATGGGGATTATTGTTCTGCAGTTCTAATTGTAACATCATAATGATCAAAACCCTACAGAAGCAAAACTCAAACCAGGGGCACTATAGATTTGTCTGGCTGATTAATTATTTTCCAAACACACTTGGACGCTCAACTGTACATTTTTTCTCTGTTGCAATGAATGGTATTTAAATCAAACAGCAGACTGAACATTCTCAGGAAAGTGTCTGTTACAAGAGCTGGTCCAAACACCAGCAGGTTGTGATAAAGGCAACACCCTTAACTTCACTTATATTTAGCTTAATATTGAGTCTAAGATTGAGTGTGATACTGAATACTGAGTATAGTCAGTAATATTCTCAGCTTAATTATATACAGCCTGATAGAATATGTTTATTATGTGTACCAGGTCATATACAAAATATATTCACTTTTTTATACAAATTAGTATTTATTATTAGAAAGACCACAAGTATCTGGGAGTAGATAAAGCACAAAAAAATCTTACACCTACTCTACAAGAAAGTTGATAACAACACTTTGAGTGAATAAATGAATAGCCAAGCTTTTCATTAATTGCCATTCAATAAAAATATGCTGGTTAGTTGGAATAGTTTAAACGTCTCTCTCTCCTTTTTTTTGATTTTATTTATTTATTTATTGAGAGAGGGCAAGAGTGAGAGAGAACACAGAGGGAGAGGAAGGAGCAGACTGGCCAGTGAGCAGAGAGCCCAGTGGGGGGCTTGATCCCAGGATCCTGAGATCATGACCTGAGCCGAAGGGAGACGCTTAATGGACTGAGCTACCTAGGTGCCCTGTCTCTTCATTTTTATGACAAAATTTAAGTCTCTCTGATGGAATGAATGCATGCTATTTTATCACATTTTGTTAAGAAAGAAAGAAATCATTAAAATGACGCCTCAACATTAGCAACTCCAAAGCAGTATATAACATATTGGGCATTATCATAGATATCCTCAGTTTGGGGCAGAGATTTCATTTCCATAGGAACAGCCTGGGAACAGTAATGACTGCTGTAGAGTGTTTTGATAAAGGCTGTCATAAAATACACTTTTCTTAAATTTGCCTTCACAAAAGAGTAAAATCGCAGGGAAATGCTTTAAAAATATGTCCAAAGATAGTACTTCTGGCTAACCAGAAAACGTGAAAAATAAATCTCTGACTCAGGCACACAAGAATACCAACCATGATGACAACTGGGCAGTGTCCCTGGTTATTTTTCCTTCACTGCCTTTTTCCTCCTCCTGATGTACAAATCACACACAGTGAAACGCGTCTATCTTAAGAATACAGTTGAATGGATTCTGACAAAAGTGCACACCCTATAAACAGCAACCACACCGCAGAAACTTGCCTCCAGGCCCTTCCCAATTCCTGTCCTCACCCTTCTGCTAGAGGTAAACACCCTTCAGGAACCACACCTTAATTCTACCAGCTTCTAATAGTTCATTAAAGAGAATTGTATTACTTAGCAATAAATAAGAACCAACTACCGAGGGACACCTGGGTGGCTCAGTGGGTTAAAGCCTCTGCCTTCGGCTCAGGTCATGATCCCAGGGTCCTGGAATCAAGCCCCGCATCCGGCTCTCTGCTTAGCGGGGTGCCTGCTCCTTCCTCTCTCTCTGCCTGCCTCTCTGCTTACTTGTGATCTCTGTCAAATAAATAAATAAATAAATCTTAAAAAAAAAAAAAAAAAAAAAAAGAACCAACTACCGGTAGATACAAGGATCCACCTCCAAAAAATTGAGTTAAAAGAAAAAAAAAAAGAAGCATATACCACGGTTATTCCATGTATGTGAAATTCTAGAAAATGTAAATTCACCCTTAGAGACAGAACAGACCACTGGTTGCCTGGAACCGGGGAAAGGGATCAGCAAAAGGAATTACAAATTGGCAGAAGTAAATCTGGAGGTGGGGAATCTTCATATATTGAAACTTACTGGATTGTGTACTTAAAATGTGTGCAGTTGTTTTGGTCAGTTATATCTGAATAAACTTTAAAGCCCACTTTCAAATGGCAAATCAGTTTGCTAGATAAGAAAAGTTCGCCCTGCATACTGAGCTGTTATGTTAAAAAATAATTAAGCATTCATAAATTCTTTTATTTGTGAAATTTCACCCTTTTTTTCTCAATATACTTTTCTCTAATGCAATCTACCCCCGCCATCCTGTGATTCCAATTTCTGGTATGTTTGATGTCTTGATATTGTCCTATGATAAAGAGGTCAATGGCTCTTTTCCTTTTTTTCACTCTGGGCTTTGTTTTGGCTTATTTGTACTGACTTGCCTGCAGATTCACAGATCTTTTCTCATCGTCCAGTCTGTTGTTGTGATCTCCAGTGAATTTCTCATCTCATTTCTCAAATTTCCATTTGACTCTTCTGCAGTTCCCATTTGTCTACTCTGAACCTCTATGTGTTCACAGATTATATCTTCACATTTTTTAAAATATTTACAGTATTTCCCTAAATTCATTTTGGTGAGAAGGCTCTAAGTTTTCTTTCAATTCAAATTATAAAACAATTGTGAATATGTATCATTTTAACCTGAATCGATGACTTCCTTATTCTATGATACACTACTCAAAGCCCAAACACTGTACTCTTTATACCTGAAGACTCTCTGTCCTGTCTATCCAATAGTTTGGACACATATAAGGTTCTAATAAAAAAACAACAACAACCAAGTTTTCAGTTGAACACCAGAAGGGTTATAGTCTAAGAGTGAAGTTAAACTAGACATAGATCATCATGATCTTCGACACCACTACTCATTAGGAAAATCCAAATTAAAACCACAATGAAATACTACCTTGCACCTTATTAGAATGGCTATCACTAAGAAGACAAGAGACAAATACTGGCATGGATATGGAGAAAAGGGAGCCCCTGTACACTGTTTACACTCTTATGGCAATGTAAATCTGTACAGCCACCACAGCGGAAAACTGTATGGAAAATAATCTGAAAATTAAAAAGAACTACCATATGGTCTAAAAATGCCATGGGAATATATCCAAAGGAAATGAACTAACTTGAAAAGAGTTCTTCACCCCCATGTTCATAGCAGCATTATATACAATCAATTGCCAAGACATGGAAACCTCAGTGTCCATCAACGGATGGATAATTAAATTGTGATACACACACACACATGACATATTATTCACCTATAAACAAACAAACAAACAAAACCAAGGAAATCCTACCATTTGTGACAACATGGATACACCTTGAAGTCATTATGCTCAGAGAAATAAGTCAGACGAAAAAGGCAAATATTGTATGCTCTCACTTATACAAAATCTTTAAAAAAAAAAAAAAAAGAAAAAAGAAACACAGAAGAACAGATCAGACGTGTGATCACCAAAGATGGAGGGTGGGGAAGGGGGTTGGGGGCAGACTGGAAGAAGGCGGGAAGGTGATCGAAAGGTACAGATTTTCAGTTTAAGATAAACAATTCTAAGTCAGGAAATGACAGATGCTAGCGAGGATGTGGAGAAAGGGGAACCCTCCTACACTGTTGGTGGGAATGCAAGCTG
>ML104721.1:0-31370 GCA_003697995.1 Taxidea taxus jeffersonii | reverse complement strand
TATGACCCAGCAATTGCACTACTGGGTATTTACCCTAAAGATACAAACATAGTGATCCGAAGGGGCACGTGTACCCGAATGTTTATAGCAGCAATGTCCACAATAGCCAAGTTATGGAAAGAACCTAGATGTCCATCAACAGATGAATGGATAAAGAAGAGGTGGTATATATATATACAATGGAATACTATGCAGCCATCAAAAGAAATGAAATCTTACCATTTGCGACGACATGGATGGAACTAGAGGGTATTATGCTTAGCGAAATAAGTCAACCAGAGAAAGACAACTATCATATGATCTTCCTGATATGAGGAAGTAGAGATGCAATGGGGGTGGGGGCTAAGGTGGTAGGAAAAGAATAAATGAAACAAGATGGGATTGGGAGGAAGACAAACCAAAAGAGACTCTTAATGTCATAAAACAAACCAAGGGGGGTGGGGGGGGAGGGGGGTTGGGAGAGGGTGGTTGGGTTACATTATATGTTTAAATAAAAATAAAAATAAATTTCAAAAAAAAGATAAACATTTCTATGGGTGTAGCATTTAATATGATGACTGTAGCTAATACTGCTATACGTATATAGGAGAGTTGTTAAGAGGAAATCTTAAGAGCTCCTATTACAAGGATTTTTTATTTCTTATTTTCTTTCTTTTTCTTGTATTCTATTTATAAGAGAAGATAAATGTTAACTGAACCTATTGCACTAATCACAATATATGTAAATCAAGCCATCAGCTGTATGCCTTAAACTTATGCAGTGATGTAGGTCAACTATTTCTCAATAAAAACTGGGGGGAAAACTACTAAAAAAAAGGAAAGAAAGAAATCGACCAGCCTTACAAAGAATGAAACCCAGCTGTGAATCAGCTCAATCTGTTTGGATTAAAGAAATCCATGCCTACTCTAATTGCCTGCCAGAAGCTAAAGAAATCCTTTCTAGAGAAAGATAACTTTTTTTTCCAGAACCTCTGTAATTTTTATATATAATTTCTACAATTCAACAACAACAAAAAATTTCCCAGGTATACAAAATAAAGGATAAGGAAAAAAAGGCAATGAAAACTGACGCACAGGTGACCAAGATACTAGATTTTAACTGTGATTAGTGTATCACAAGTGATGACAAGATGGAAAAATTAACCAGAAAACTGGAACTTACAATAAAAGAACAAAATGGAAATTCTAAAACTTAGGCTAAAAAACAATAATGTCTGGAACCGGGAATGCTATCGAGGCCACCTCGCACCCGCCAGAAGAGGTAAAATTAAACGTACTCACAGCAGGTAGTGGTAGCAGCAGCTCAGGTTTCTGCAGGGATGTGAGCGGCATGTGGGTGGCGACTTAGTGGGCACCGCTCCCCCCCCCCCCCGCCACTTCACGAGCCTTTCCATCCAGTGTAAGGGTATGAGCGCTCATGGCTTTCTCCAGGGTCGAGCGGAGCCGGGCTGGGGGCTCCCGAGCGGAGGCCTAGGGTCCCAGTTCACACATGCTCAGGCTGCCGGACACCAAGGAGGATGAGTAACTCAGCTGCATGGCTGCGTTCAAGTTCATGAACTGCATCTTCCCGGCCAGGCGCAGATGTTCCCAGGTCAGGAGGTGACTGCCACAGTCCCTCTCAAGCACACGGGCGGGCGCCATGACCCCGACAGCTCCAGGCACGGGTCGGGGTATTCAGCGCATCCCGGGTCCCAGGTCCATAGATAACAGTGCAGTCACGACCAGCCGCTTGCTCACTGAGCAGAATACACAGTACTGCTTGTGTGACCTCTTGTAACACTGGCAAGAAGTGGGTATGTAACCCTCTACCCTGTTTAACTCCTGACAGCCACACTCTAAGTCACCTCCCGGGGTGCAAAGAGGCGACTTGCCGCAAGGATGGGCTTCTCTGGGAACCGGCTCTGGAGGATTCTAGTGGCTCCCACACTGTCTTCCTCCACGGCTTCATTACTGCCAAGGTCAACTGGGTTGTAGTGCGGCTGTGTGGACCACCCTGTGCTGGTCAGAAAACTTCCAAGTACATCAACAGGGACAGCATGGAGCCGGAGCGCATGATCTAGGACTGCTGCTTCCGGTGCTAATGGAGATCCCTTCTAAGCAGGAGCTGCTATGGGCTGGGCACATCACCACTCCGCAGATCCGTCAGCAATTCGGCGGTGCTGCGACTGCGAGGAAAATCCTTCCGCCAGCGTGAAGGTCCGAGAGAAGCCGTTAGTGGAGAAGAGCCCCAGAGCGTCCTCCTGCGATAGGAGGCTTACCAGCACCAGGGCAAAGCACTGGACACATTCCAGGGGTGGGACAAGGGTCCCACCTTGTCCTGGAGCACCTGGGAAGACAGGGCCTTTGAGTTGCCTATGAGAATGACCTCATATCTTACTTTGGTTAGGGCCATGTGGGATGCCAGAGAACAGTTTTGGACATCTTGGGCTCGCCCACGTGGACACGTTCCAGGCGTGGGACAAGGACTTTATCTTACTCTCCTGCACGTGCACTTACAAGCACCCTTATCCAGGTGCCGCCCAACCATGATGGGAAACCAAAAAGAGTCCCAGTCTCAGCATTAACATCACCATCAGGTGGGACCTAGTCCTTAACAAGAAGACATATGCCTACTTTACTCTGCCCAAGACTGAATATCAATCCTCTGGTGATGAGAATGTAGTCATAATTTGGTTGAGATATGTGGCTTAATCAAGGGAACAAGATGTGCTTGCTTGCAAAGGAAATGTAGTTTGGTATCCCCTGTGGAAAGCGATCAACCATGTCATCAAGGTCCCTGTTAATTATGGTGATGACCCCACCACTGAGCTGCAGAGCAGTTTGGGTGTGTCCATGGAGATCATAATTTGCAGATGGATTTCAGGTGGGAGTCAACCTCATTGGAGGAGACCTCCACGTGGGGCTACATCAGCTGGTAGCTGGAGAACATTATCATCAGATCTCAGCTGCCCAAGAACTTCAAGGCACAAGGACTCCCCAACCACTCTTCAGACTGCACAAAAAAGACCAATGAGCCTGACCCAAGACCTACCAGGCATCAGGAAGATGGTTACCTTGGTCACCATTAGCTACTACCTGGCTAGGCAAAGCAATGTTCCCCTGCTTCTCTGTGCCCCAAGTAATATAATCATAGATTGACTGAGAGACAAGATCTACCAGACCAGGCTGAGAATCATGCTGTTCTGCATCAGGACTCAGTATCATTTCTGTCCCTGCACAACCAGATCAGGAACATGGATAAAATGCGAAGCTCTAGAAGCTGCATCAAATGAACGAGGAGACTGGGGAGTTCTTGTTGGCAGAAGGGAAACCTTACCTGCTGAAGCTCAGCATGGAAAGGGAGTTGCTCATGAACACAGATGGGTGTGGAGGTGTGGGCAACTGAGGCCCATTTTAATTGAGGCGAGCATGCCAGCCACTAAGCTAGAGTGCGTGGTCCCCAAAGTCCTTGGAGTCAACCAGCTCTTCTTCATGACCACTGCCACCTGGGCTCCATGGTGATATGCAAAACGGAAGATGAGGTTGGGCTATCCCAGTCACTCTTCAAGCAGCTCGTGGTGCTGGCATCCATTCCATCCATCTCATCTACCTCCAGGTCCACCATGATGCATCCTACCCTCAGTGTTTCTCACCCAACTTATAAGAGTTCTGTCTTCAGAAAGTCATCACTGCAGCAGATCTTAGGAAGAAGGGATTGGACTTCCAGTGACCCCAACCTGATCAGCTGATGTTCTAGATGACCCAGAGCCCAGAAGAGATTGCCAGCTCAAGCACCTCATCCCTGAACATGAAGAAGTGGGATACACAGAGCAGATCATAACCAGGCTGCTGAAGGAAGGTGTCAAGCCAGACCAGCTCGGCATCATCATGCCCTTAAGCAGGGCCAACGCTCTGACCTCATATAACTCATGCATTTCAGTGGCTCCCTGCACAGCCAACTCTACCAGGAGGTAGAATTCACCTACATGGACACATTCCAGGGGTGGGACAAGGACGTCATCTTACACTTCATGTGCACTAACGAGCATTGGATTTTTAAACAACCCCAGGCAGCTTCACATGGCCCTAACCAAAGCATGATATGAGGTCATTCTCATAGACAACTCAAAGGCCCTGTCCTCCCAGGTGCTCTGGAACCACCCACTGGACTACTACAAAGAACAGAAAGTGCTGGTGGAAGGACCCCTGAACAATGTGGGAGCACCTCCCCCTCTGTGGGAGAGCCTCACGCAGTTCAGCAAGTCCAGGTAGCTAGTCACCACCCTCTACCCGGGAGTCATGTATCACCCTAGGAGGCTACGATCCCAGGATCAGTCCATGATCAGAAGAGACAGAGCTGGCCCTGGACTATGAACTCATGAACTTGCAGACCCAAGACCAAATGTGCATGTCTGGTGCTGGCCCTAGCAACATGGCTGCCATGAACATTCCCCACGCCCTTCAACCTGCTTATGCACCCCATGCTGCCATTGGGGTATTTTGACAAGCAGACTGGGGGAACTCCTAAGGGTGAGACTGGTCCTGGGGGATGCCAGAAGAAGAGTTTGGGACATACTGGGCTCAGCCAGAGGAATCTTCCTGGCAGCCAGGAGGTGACATTCCAGCTGTTCTCAAGGATACCCTGGTTCAGGGCTGTATCAGTCCTCCCAGGGGAGCCAGCATGACAGTTACCTTGGTGATGAGTTGAAGTCACACATGGACGGGGCACTGTTATAAGACCCCTCCTATCAGCACTGTGGAGTGATAGGGTTGTTCCAAAACTAGAAGGGGACTTAGTTGGTCAATAACTTACTCTGAGCAATAAAAAAGTAAATACATAGTTACCTATTTTCCCCTGCTAAAACTGAAGGACAACAGTCAGCAATAGGAGAAAAGGAGCAGCTGAGGGATAGAGAAGGTGAGACAGAAGGAGTGCCCACCACTGGTCAGCAGGACAAGGAGAAGGGAGACTGAAAGAGGAGCCCAAGTGAAGGAGACTGGGCCAGGGGGCCCTCTGCCAGCCCCTGTCAGGGAGGCCCCATGCCAGTGCCAACACCCCCTGAGTCTGTGACCAGAGCCAGGGGAGGGAGACCCTTATCTCAGAGTAGGACTTTCCTATGTTTTATTCTTCTATCTTATCTTTTATTGAAAGGAGACTAGGTTTTAGAAGAAAACTTGGCATTTGAGTGCCCCAGCAGACTCCTTACTGGCAGCTCCCTGCAGGGGGCCAGGTTCCATGCTGGCTGGCTGCCTGCCTTCTAAGAGGGTTCTCATTTAAAGCAAATCCAGTGTTTTGGGTTTTTCTGTTTTTTAAAGATTCTTTCAAAGGAGGACTGGAAAATATCCTCACTGAGTTTATCTGTCACATCTTGGTGGTGGACTTGGGAGACGCAAGAAGCTTCCATAAATGGAGGATAAACAAGCCAACACAACCAGAGTTAGGATCAACACCTGTGACAAGATCTGAAGAAAGATTTCTGCTTTCAGTTTGAGCTGCCAGTGGCTGTTCCTACATTCAGGGTGGTGAAGAAGCATACTTTCAAGCTCTCTAGCTCTCCGTTCTCCCTGCATTCGGAGAAGCAAAGTGCTTACCATGTGCAGCAGCCTTGCCCCCCTACTGCAAAGGGTCTTGGCCAGACTGGCCTTGAGGCCAGAGACCAGGAAGGTGGCTGTTCTCCAGCTAATGGCTTCTTCTCAGAGTCCTTCCCAAGGATTTGGTGGAAGAGCCAAGAAGGCCTATCCCCTTCCCCATAGAGATGCTCACAGAACCTGTGACCTGTTAGACAAGCTGAGCACTCCACCCCTCTGTTTTCTCCAAAACCATCCCCAAGTTTAAAGCCCCTCTACCTGCAGGCACAGGTTCAGTGAGGTGGGGCTTATTTCTGATATGGGGGGATAAGGAATAAGTATCAGAAATAAGTTGGTTCTGGGGTGTCTGGGGTGACTCAGTTGCTTAAGCATCTAACTCTTGGTTTTGTCTCAGGTCTTGATCTCAGGATCTTGATCTCAGGGTGGTGAGATGAAGCCCCCATTAGGCTCTATGATCAGTGCAGAGTGACAGGGACACACAAGATAATTTCCTGCTAGCCTGGGCTCATATTTATTGCCACTGCTATAAGGTTCTCGGTTCCCCCTTTTTTTGGTAGGCTGCAAAGAGATACAGAGTTTGGATAGATTTCCACTGTCACATATGAGGCAGAGCTCATTTAATGCCAGTAAAATCTTAATAAACAAAAAAACTACATAAAACAATAAAAATGTTGTAAATGATAATAATGTCACTGTAAATGACAGTGACAAAGTAGAGCAACCAAAATTGTTACACACTGTTAGATGGTATACAAAATGGTCCAAAATCTTTGGGGAAAGACTTGATGGTTTTTGTTTTTCTTTGTTTTAGATTTTCTTTTTTTTTTTTTTTTCATTGTGTTATATTAGTCACCATAAAAATAATCATTGGTTTTTGATGTAGTGTTCCATGACTCATTGTTAATGTACAACACCCAGTGCTCCATGCAATCTGTGCCTTCCTTAATACCCACCACCAGGCTCACCCATCCCCCCACCCCCCTCCCCTCTAAAACGCTCAGTTTGTTTCTCGGAGTCCACAGTCTCTTGTGGTTCATCTCCCCCTGTGATTTCCCCCAATCTGCTTTTCCTTTCCTTCTTCTAATCTCCTCCATGGTATTCCTTATGTTCCGCAAGTAAATGAAACCATATGGCAATTGACTTTCTCTGCTTGACTTATTTCACTCAGCATAATCTCCTCCAGTCCCGTCAATGCTGAGGCAGAAGTTGGGTAGTCATCCCGTCTGATGGCTGAATAATATTCCATTGTATATATGGACCATATCTTCTTTATCCATTTGTCTGTTGAAGAGCATCTCGGCTCTTTCCACAGTTTGGCTGTTCTGGACACTGCTCCTATGAACATTGGGGTACATATGGCCCTTCTTTTCACTACATCTGTATCTTTGGGGCAAATAACCAGCAGTGCAATTGCCAGGTCACAGGGTTTTTTTAAATAAAATTAAATCACATATTTTTCCCATGATCCAGCAATTCCACACCTAAGTATTTAACTAAGACAAATGAACGTTCTATCACAAAAAGACTTGAACAAGGGTATTTATAGCAGCTTTGTCATATCTCAACACTGCAATGAATTTAGTTGTCCATCAATAGAACTAAAAATAAACTATAAAATATTCATACAATGGAATACTATTCAATGAGAAGAGGGAATGACCTACTGTTATGGGTTAAATTGTATCCTTCAAAAAAGATACCTTGAAGTCCTTCATACCTTAGAATTTCACCATATTTGGAAATGCGATCTTTATGGAGATAATCAAGTTAAAAACGAAGTTATTGACCAATATGACTGGTGTCTTTGTGAAAGGGGGAAAATTTTGGATCAAAGACAGAAACACAGGGGGAAGATGGTATGAAGATTCAAAGGGAGAAGACAGTCATGTTACTATAGTTATGCATCTACAAACCAAGGAATGCTAATGGTGGGTGACTGGCAAACTCCAAATGCTAGAGGATGCAAGGAGTCTGCCCTAGAGCTACCAGAGAGCATGGCCCTGCCCATGCCTTGATTTCAGACTTCTGTTTCCAGACACCACAAACGTCCATTGTTTCAAGCCGCTCAGTGTGTAGTGTCTTTGTGTGCCCACCCTAGGAAATTAATACAACTGCTAATACAACTGAACCTAAAAGGACAATACCTATAAATAGATAGCTGAATTAAAAACATCATGTTGGCTAAAAATGCCTTACATGGAGGACACATACTGTAGAATTCACTTTATAGAAAGCTCTTGAACATGCAATTTTATGGTGGAAAAAAATCAACAGTGCTTGTTTATGGGTGTGGAAGTTGGGATTGACTGGGAAAGGGTATGAGGAAAGTTCCTGGGGTGATGATAAAGTTCTATATCTTAATAGGACATTGGTTAATACAAGTGTTTGCGTTTATCAAAGTATAGCAACTGGATATTAACAATTTATGTGTTTCATTGTATGTAAAGTGTACCTCCAACAAAATACACACTGGAAACAAATGCTGAACTCCAAGGGCATGATGTATTTAGAACCTCTAATGTGCTGAGGTATTCAGAAGGAAGTGTACTGATGTCTGAAATTTAATTTGAAGTGCATTAAAGAGTAAGATGGATTGAAGAAGGGAGACAGAGAGGGTAGGTAGATATGTGATAATGCAAGGATAATGTAATATTAATGCTAGAATATAGTTGATGGATATATGAGTGTTCAGTACAAAATTCTTTTCATTCTTCTTTGTGTTTCAGTGTTTTCATAAAAAATGTTAGAGAAAAAATAATGTAATTTGGCATTTACCAGCAAATTAGACATAGCTAAAGAGAGGTTTAATCATGCTGAAGAATTAAGAACTGAAAGTAGAGAAAGGTACATAAGTGATACTAGAATCAGTGTTAAAGGCTAGCATAAATATAATTGGAATTTTAGACGGGAAGGAGAAAGAGAAGGGGCCAGAAGCATTTTTTTTTTTAATAACTCAGAATTGTTCCAAGCTGATGAAAGACTTCAAGCCACATATTCAGTTAATGCAGTGAGATACAAGCATTTCCTCTGAATACGAAGAAAACCATAAATCTTTGAAAAACGAAGACAGAAACCTCTGCAAGCATTCAGAGGAGCAGCTGTAGGACTGAGAAGTCACTTCTCAATGGAATGACATCTTTTAAGTGAGGCACATGAATAGAGCTAGCATTTCTTAGGCCAAACACTTTATAAACATTATCTCATTTAATCCTCATATCTGTCGCCCCCCCCCCCACAAACCTCCAAAGTGGGTTGAATTCATATCCCCATTTTCATAAAATGAAACTGAGGCTTGAAAAAGTGAATGATGAACCTGAATGCCTACAGCCAACCAGTGGTAAAGATTTCAAGTTAGTTCTGACAGCATCTAAACATGTTCATCGTATGCATTATGCTTCCTCCTGTATAATAAATGTTCTGCTTTTCTTTCTCCATTCCTGTGCATCTGCCTGGGCTCTAGGTCTCGACATTCCCTGATTTGGCCATCCCCTTGTCAAGTCTTATAATAATTATGATAATATGCTTGGGGTTAATATTGAAAAAGGAAAGAGAAAGAGAAACTGAATGTGGTTCAACACCAGTATCTAATGTTGGATAATAAGGATACAGATCACATTACTCCATGGTATTGGAGCACTGACTGTAGAAAGAGTACATTTAATTGGCATCTTTTCTTTGAATACAGTCTATTGAGTCCCCATTTTGACACTATAGTAGATGACTGAAATGCTACCTTGTGTCTTGTTAACACCAGATTGTAAAGTGTATATTATTATAGAAAATTGACAAGGTGATGAGCTGTCACTTCAGCTGAGAGAATATCCTATTTTTAATGAATATTATTTCATAAGGAAATGTGCTGATGACAGCTTATTTCAGTGGAAACTGGTGATGCGTAACCTTTTTGCTAGACAACATTAGATCAGTAGGGACTAAATCTAAAAAAAAAAAAAAAATATATATATATATATATACACTACATGATAAAAATGTGGGAGAAAATATTTTTTGAGAAATGAGTACCTAAGAGTGAGCAGAAATATGCTTAATGTGTGGTGTCAGCATATATATTAGAGGAAATTTTATGGGGGTATATTTTTTCTGATAAGATAGTAATTTATATCCCAATTATATTATTATATTTTTCATTGATGTATAAGATGTAAGCCTATATCTTCAGAATAAATGTGTCTATGTTTGTACATGCACAAATGCATGTGTGTATATACTGATAGGCACACAGATCAAATTCCAAGGTCAATACCTACAGACATACATTCAATCTGGCATGTAAGTACCAATCCTTTGCTGATTACTGGAATTAGGAGAACCAAGGTCAAGTCCTGGTTCTATCACTTATAGTTTGTCATCTTGGGAAAGTCCCCTAACTGCTTACTTAAGATGATTTTACTTCTCAAGAAGAAGAAAATAATATTGCTCTGTATACTTCACAAGGTGGTCAGGAGGCATTTCAAAGACATAATGTGCACGAAATGAACCTGAAAGTATAAAAAGATACTACAATTAGGTATATACTTGTGTACTGTTATATATATTAGATAAAAGTATGAATATAAATAAAATATTGTGATATGGCCTGGGTTTTCTGGGAGTCACCAACAGAGGAGTTCAAATGAGGCCAAATGATTGTTAACAATAATAATCTGATTTCACCATTCCATTGCTCACATGCTAACGAAGCCACTTCAAAATCTGACCCAGCTTGTTCAGGAGATGAGGGAGCAGAGTTTGGGGAGCTTATGGAAGATCTTCTCATGTTCCAGGTTCTGCTCATTAATACTCCCCTGAAGCCACCTGCAGGACCCATGCCACCTCTTCCCAGCCTACCTGCCGGGAGTGACGTCCACATCCAGGTGCCGTCCTTCCACACCCCCAAAGTGGTGAATGTCTGAAGAGCCAGAGTACTGCCATGCTCCTGCTCTGTACACAAATTGAGTAGAAGCCCATCACACTGGCACCATGTCCAAGGCATTCTCTGTCACAGTGACAACAAGCTGTATTTCCAAGGACCCTCTCTTTCCTCCTGCCACCCTTTCTGCCCACAGGACCCTAGCAGGATCCTGGCTCACAGTCTAAAGTACTAGGCAGACAGCACTGTTTTTCCCATTCCTTCTAGCCTCTTCCTTTCCTTTCTCCCTCTATATGAAAACCCCTTGTCTCATTTTCCTCTAACCAAAAATAATTTTTTTAATCACATCCTGTCAGGCATATTTCACCAGTTTCCCAGACTTGGCTAGAAATGTCTGCAATCTGGTTGGGAACACTTAGCATTCCAGTTACTCGTTGCTGTGTCACATACTATGCCAAAATTCGGTGGCCTCCAGCAAAAGAGAGGGTTTGTTGTTCACAATTCTGTAGGTTGGCTGGGTGGTTCTTTTGTTGGTCTTCCAGAACTTGCTCAAGGAGTGGAATTCAGTGACAGTGGACTGGGGGGCCTGTGCCCTTCTTTCCACATGGTCTCTCATTGTTCAGGAGCCTGGGCTCGGTTCCCGGTCATAGTAGCAAGTGCAGACCAAATAAAGACAGAAGCTGCCAGCTGCCTCTTAAAGCCCAGATTCTCCAAGGCACAGCACCATTTTTCAGCATTCTGTCGGTCAAAGTAAGTCATAAAGCCAGACCAAGTTCAAGGAGAAAGGAATTATACTTCTTGATGGAAAAGACATACAAATAAAGGATAGGATTGCTGCTGACTCATCTTTGGAGACAGCTACAGTTCAGCCTCTGGCCACAACAGCGCATGCGCCTGGCACCTGCAAAATACGCTATCCCCCTCCCTTGACCCCTGGTCTCATTCAATTACAGTATCAGCTCCAAGTCACGAGGTTATCATTAAATCTGTTCCAGATGAGGGCAAGTCTCCACAGATTCCATTACTCAGATGTACCTGCTCGAGTGCAACTCGTCTTCACTTATGACCTAAAATGACCGGCTATCCTGCTTCCCCACCCTCAACACCTGCCCCCAACCCCCCCCCCGCCCCCGCCCCCCCCCCCACACACATAAATGCAGAATGCAATAGTGAGAGGTGGGGCAGGATCACTGTAATAGACACTCATGCTCAAGGAGGGGAACAACATAAGACACGTAGAGCCAATGCTCTATAGCAATTGTGAAATCTGGTAAAGGACATATTTTTAGGGTCCCCTACTCCGGGAATAGGGAGTGTTGATTAAAGACCAGCTCTGCCCTCTGGAAATAACTTGATTCAGCATTCTCTTGTACTGGGCTCTTGGCTCTGCCCCCTGAGTCATGACTTGCTCTCAGCACAAATAAAGAAATAGCCACCATTTCACAATTAGGGTACCATTTTGGGTCTCTAACAATGCATTCTGCTTGCCAACAGCTGACCAGGACTTATTAAAAGTTCAAGAGGCGGTGTCTAACCTTTCCATTTGTGTAAACATATTCAACTGTGTGTGTGGCAATGCTTAAGTCATTTGTATAAACTCATCAGTGTAATTATATAATGAATACACGAATAATCTATATAATTTATGTACTAAATTAAGCTGTCTTCTACTGCAATTAGGCTGCAAAGAAATATTTCTTGTGACCTAAGGAATGCAGTCATGTTTTAAGGTCTCTTAAATCTGCTCTTTTCCTCAGTCCCAGAAAGGAAAGGAATGTAAGGTTTTATCCAGAGGCCGGAAGTTGAACTAAGTGCTATCACTGACTTCCAGAAGTACGTCAAAAGAAGAAAAGAGAAATAAATATTTGCTAGAATCTGTCTCTCTCTCCTGCATATCTGTGGTAGAGAAGTGAAGCCTTCTAATTAGACACAGTCTAATACCCTTTGGGATGAATACTAACAATACTTCTGCTCTCTGGTTCTTCAATACTTCTTGGCAATTTCTCATCCAAGTTTTAGGTAGAAGTCCAGAATCTGAAAAACTCTGGCATGTATCTAAAATATTGCCACATACCCTTGTAGTAGACCTGACTTAATTGCTTGTCAACTGAATAGGGTTCCAGTAATATAAATATTAATTGGAATATTATTGATCCTTTTCACCTCCCTTCCTATAATTGCTTAAGTAGCATGCATTCCCTTCTAGACTGACTTGAAAGGGCATATTGGAATATAAAGGTAGAAGGATTTCATCTTTCTTGGCATTTTTAGTCCTATCTAGATCACACAAGTCTTGGCAAAGAAAGGCTTGAAAATCTGTGGGAGTTTTTGGTACTGTCTGTGTCATCCTGGAAAATCATTAGTTTTTAATATTACATTTATATATGTTTTCTTCAGTTTTATATATACTGTATTTCTCCCAGCCACTATGCTAGGCATGTTGCACTAGTATTCCCCTTCATCCTCTTAGCACGCCTTCAACATTTTTATCATTCATAATTGAGCTCAGGGATGTTAGACACCTCACGGAAGATCTTATGCCTGAATGTTCCCTGTCACACTCCAAAGCCATAACCCCGTCCCACCTCTTCCTTACCTTACAGATCTGCTACCTTCTCCTACAGAATCTTGTAGAACTTTCCCTATGTCTAATAACTAAAACCGACCACTACAAAGTTTTCCCTAAATAAAATGGCAAGTTCTTATCTGAAATAACCAAAATTTAAGTAGCTTGTAGGGGAAAGCTTACTGAAGGATAATGTATTATTTTAAGGGCATCCCTCAGAGTTATAATGATAAATGAAATTATATTACATTTCTCAGTAAAGAGGAAACTATGTTCTCCAAAGCACATAAAATTAGTTCCAAAATTAAAAATTCAGAAGGTAGACTTAAATGAATGCCATCAATTAATTTTTATAAAAGAACTGGAGCCATTTTTAAAAAGTTCAATTGTCTTCTAAATGAAAATTAGATAAATAACTTCATTTTATTGAGAAAAATTATTATGATCTGAGAGATAGAACTAGCAGGCTTTTAGCCTTCAGTTAAAAATATCAGTCCTCCAGTGGAGTCCCCCAAATTATTCATCCACAAATGAGCACAACTCAAAGGAGGATTTCACCTAGAGAGCAAAGGAGCAGAAGCCAAAGGAGATGCTTCTATTTATTTGTGATTCCATTTTCATCAGTGATAATGAGATTTCTTTTAAATACCCTTCCAATGGTTGAATAAATATTTAACTTGTTAAAAGCTCCAGGTGCTGTCTTCTAAGTTGTACCCCGCATTTGGAAGGGACCTTAACACAATGAACATATCTGACAGTGACGCAGAGAAACACAAATTGTCGGCCTTTGGACAGCGTTCCACATTTTCATTGTTTCCATTCTTCTCTTAAGTACATATAAGGAAGGGGCGCCTTGGTGGCTCAGTTGGTTAAGTGTCTGACTCTTGATTTCAGCTCAGGTCATGATCTCAGGGTTGTGCGAGGTCATGTGCTCAGCAGGGAGGTCTACTTGAGATTCTCTCTCCCTCTTCCTCTGCCCCTCCCCCTTCTTGCTCCTGTGCTCACTTGTGCTCACTCTGTCTCTGAATGAGTGGATGAATGAATGAATGAAGTACATAAAAGGAAGAAAACAAGGTATTTCTGTGTCCCTGACCATCCTGTTTATTGACCCTGCTGTTATTTTTTTTTCAATACTAAGAAAGTATTTGCCAGTGTACACTGAACTAATTTAAGGAACCAGAAATATCTATGAACTGTGTAGAAATTTCAGGATAGAGCTAAAAGGGACCAACCCATTTTTTATCATCTTCCCAACAGCACAAATGGCCTGAATTCCAAATATCATAATCTAACTGAAACAAGATGAAATGGACTATTTTTCTGTGCACTACCACTGTTTCTTTACTTTATCTAAGGCATGGAAGCATTTGCTGACATGTGATCTCTGTAATAACAACCCAGAAGGAAAAAAAAGCAAGACACCCTTACACAGCCATGGTATACTATTACATATAGCCTACCCACACAAATTGGTCCCAGCAGTTTTCTCTTTAATTCAGGATTTATGGAAACATCTGAGATTATAAAATTAACCAAACAAAAACAGATGCTATAATTGTGAGGGGCCCAATTCTTGGATGAATACCAGAGCTACACATTAGTATATGGAGTGAAAACATTTTAACTTAAGTTCTTATATATCAGTTTACAAGCTGATGTGAATATTCTACAGGAAAATAACTATCTTAAACAGATTGGAGAAATGAAATTATGTTAACATAAGTGGCCCATCTTTCTTCCTTTCTAAAGGAAGAGTTATTAAAATGATAATTTTCTCAAGTTTCTTAATTAATAATATAAAACGTCCCACCTATGTTTATAATTGTAAGGAAAGACTGGGAGAGAAGCCCGTCTTCAAGGCAGCTCCCAAATTATGCTTGTGTATTACCCCAGGGTGATAAGAACCCCCACTGTCATCCCATTTGCTTATTTATTGAAGAAGAGCAATTTTGAGCAATATTTATCCTCTGGTCAGAGGTAGTGTCAACCGAAAGGAAAAAGAACATCTTTACATTTAAATAAGGGTAACTATTTAAAGGCAGTAGAAAATACCCTTCTGATCTAGGCTACACTTAGACATTGTCAAAGACATGGAAATTATCCTTAGGAAAAAGAGACATAAGAAATGAAGTGTGGTTGTAGCAATTGACTCCTTGTGGCTATGCCTCTGCCAAGCGTGTTCTTAAGGTAAAAATACGAAGGAAATTAGAGACTTAAGATCAATCAAAAATGTGTTCTTTTTAGGAATGAAGAGCCTTTAAGTGATCTAAGATGTTTTTTCTGTAAAGTAGTGGGTTTCTTTGAATTCAAGAACACATGGCAAAACTATGGCTCTGCGACTGGGAAAAAGAACTTTATAAACACACTCAGAGAGAAATGTCAAGATAATACCTCCAAGGGACCTTGGCCAAGATTTGTTTATTGGATTTACACAATTGAACCAGTCATGATTAAACTGCCTCGGGGCAAAAGTTCAAAGGGATAACAATCAGAATGCATAAGAACTAGAGCAACAACTGGCATATATTAAAATAAATAAGATGTCAATGTAAGGAGATATGTCTTTCAGTTCTTTATAGGTCTGCTTATAGAAGGTCCCTAGAAAAGGATTGGAAGAAACTATGGTGAACAAAAACAAAAAAACAAACAAACAAAAAGTCCCACAAACAAGGGCCTTCCATAGAAATTCAATTTCTTCTTGAGTTCTTTATGGATGAAATGTGGTAAATGTTAGCTAGAGCCCTCCAGCTGATTTATATTTCTATGAAGTTGAGTCAGCAATGTTTCCCCCAGTGTATTCCAGGGAACACAAAACTCATGGAATGTTAATAAGGATTAGCTAACCCTTCTCCTCTGCTACCAAGGTGAGTCATCTAGGAAACACAGATTTAAATCTGGTTTACCAAATTGTCTGTTTTCCTAGAATCCAGGTTTCTCAAACTTATGGGACTGCAGAGTTCCTTTTTCTGAGGCAAATCTTGCAGGAAGAGTGTTCTTTTGGAAAACAGCTTGGGGAACCCAAATCTAAGGTAACTGATATATAATTCTGTACATGGTTCTAGGTCCAAAGGTGAAGATAGCTGGGTGGTTGGTTCATTCTGACTCTAAGTCCCACCCAGCCCTATTTTTTTTTGTTTTGTTTTGTTTTGCCATAACAGGAAGCCTGTCTTCCCATGTAAGAAATTTACCCTTTCATCTTCTTCTCTTTCAAATGGTGAGCTGACTCTCCTTAAAGGAAGGTAAAAAATGCTTATCAGAGCCTGGCTATTTTCTCTCACAAATACATTGGCATGCAAAAGAATGGAAAGATTGATGTGAAAGAACATAATACTTACTCAGATATTTTAGGCAAGTGAGTAAAAGCAATGCTTGGAAAACAAATGAAGGTACTTAAGGAATCTCCACACTGTTTTCCAAAGTGGCTGCACCAACTTACGTTCCCACCAACAGTGGAAGAGGGTGCCCCTTTCTCCACATCCTCTCCAACACTTGTTGTTTACTGTCTTGTTGATTTTGGCCATTCTGACTGTTGTAAGGTGTATCTCAATGTGGTTTCGATTTTAATCTCCCTGATGGCTAATGATGATGAGCATTTTTTCACATGTTTGTTAGCCATTTGTATGTCTTCTTTGGAGAAGTGTCGGTTCATGTCTTCTGAGGGGAGGGGAGTCAGGGGATTGAGTGAGCCTGGTGGTGAGTGTTATGGAGGGCACGTATTACATGAGCACTGGGTGTGGTGCATAAACAATGAATTTTGGAACACTGAAGAATAAAACAAGATTTAAAAAACAAAACAAAAAAACAAATGAAGGTACTTACAGGCATCTCAAGACCATAGGCGACAGACAGATAGTCATACCTGAACGGTAACACAGCCCAATTTACCAAGAGCTTGGAAATCCCAAGCACTTGTTTCTCAAGTATCTGTATCTGAGCAATTCATTCCATGAGTCACCTGATAACAGAGTCACCATGATGTCATGACTTTAATGACACTGAATCACTGGCCCTGGACTAGATGTTTCCTACTAGAAAGGAAGCTGGCCCACGTAAGTTGGCTAAGGCTTAATCGATGGAGGATGATCTGAGGTTCGTCTTGGCATCCAAGTGTATCCACTCTCCGTGCAGTGTTCACACAAGCTGTTAGCACCCCAACTCCATGAAGTAACAGTTCCTCAAGGTGCCCAGAAAGTCAATAATCAAAACTTCAGGCAGAAAGGCAGTGAGTATCTTGACTCATTTCCCATTACGGGGCTTCTTCTTTCACTAAACTGTTACTGGGCAACATTCTTCTACGTACTGGATAGAATAAAGAACAAGAAAAATAAGGCCCCCAGAATCATGGCCCTTACATTTTAGTTGGGGGGTTGGGTGGGGAAGAAAGCCAAGAAACAAATAAGGAGATACAAAGTAATGTTTAAGTACAACAAAGAAAATATAACTAAGTGACATAAAATATAGTGATGGGACTATTGGACCAATGTTCAGAGAAAGGACCCAGGTATCCAGAGGTAGAGTGACAGATACAAGGCAGGTTCCGAGAAGGCAGCTGAGACATTGGGACAAAGGTAGACATACAGGCAGGATCTCAGATATATGACCACAAGTGGGTGAGGGATTCGGGAAGTCAGGTACAAGAAGAATACCTCACAGAATGGGGGTGTGTACAGGTGCAACATAGCCACCACCCTTTGATCATCACTGAGCACATGATGGTTCTAATTGTGAGTAAAAAATTTAAATGTCCACACTAGGACAGCAAGTGCTCTATAAAGAGTTAAAAGAGTGAGTCCAATGATCTTGCTCCAAGGGTTGCTGTTTGATTTTCTGTCCTAATTACTATAGATCTTCTACCAAGAGTAAAAATCTCTCTACTGGGGTGCCTGGATGGCTCAGTTGGTTAAGCAACTGCCTTCAGCTCAGGTCATGATCCTGGAGTCCTGGATTGGGCTCCCTGCTCAGTGGGGAGTCTTCTTCTCCCTCTGATCTCTCCCCTCTCATTCTCTCTCTCTCTCTCTCATTCTCTCTTTCAAATAAATAAAATCTTAAAAAAAATTTTTTTTTAAATCTCTCTACTGCTTGGGGAGATGCGAGAAGAGCAGAAGCCAGCACCTTGCGTTTTATAGTTATCAAAACAAGTGAAAGACCCATATCTCATTTGCATATAGTGATAGTAGTCAGAACTCTGCTGGATTTTCCAATTGCAAATTCAATCCTGGCTCCATACATTTTGAGTCATTTCCTGGGCCAGTGTGAGGTCAATTTGATGTGTCAACTCAGTGGGGCTAAGGGATACTCAGAGAGCCAGTAAAACATTTTTTCTGAATGTGTCTCTGAGGATAATTAACATTTAAATGGTAGACTGAACAAAGATCTGCCCTCACCAGCATGGACTGGGATCATCCTATCCACTAAAGGCCCAAGTAAAACAAAGGTGGAAGATGGGTAAGTTTGCTTGTGTTGGCACAGCCATCTTTCCCTACCCTCAGACACTGCTGCTCCTGCTTCCTAGACCTCTGGACTCAGACTGAGACTTACACCATTGGCTCCCCTGCCTCTTAGGCCTTCAGGCTTGAACTAGAATCACACCACCTTTCCTGGTCCTCCAGCTTGAGCACAAATTGTGACACTTCTTGGCCTATGTACCCATATGAGCCACTCCTTCATTTTAAATCTCTTTATATATATTCTTATATATCCTATAGGTTGTGTTTCTCTGGAGAATCCTAATACACCTTGTGTAAGAAATAGAAATCCCCCATATCAGCTTCAGAGAATACTATATATGACAAGTTGGATGGGCCTATATTTGACAGGATATACATTTTCTTTTGATGCAAATCCCTTATCTTTCAATCTGGTTAAGTTAGCAGTCACTAGTAATATTTGCATATAAGCTCTAGACTTTGCATCTTTTATGAAAAACAGAAGGTCAAAAATAAATTTTCCACATATAAAGTTTTCCTTTAAAAAAAAAATTCTTCACAGTCTCTTTGTTTCTCTGTCTGCCCATGTAACAAAATGTCGTTCTGAAAACTTTGGGCATCTTGCCTTAGAAATTGTTTTTAGGGTCAGTTTTTATCAATGTCCTAAAATGCGAGAAAGAGAGAGGGAGAAAGAGGAGGGGGGTGAGAGATGGGGAAGAGGGACAGGAAGAAAAGCTATTTTGGGTTGAATTATAGAAAAAAATAGAAACAGATTTGAAATCCACTCGCCCAAAAAAACTTGACTGAGCTTAATGCTTTACGTGAAGAATTAATGTTTTTGAACATTAATATTTTCAAAATGTGCTCAAAACTTATTTTCTATTTTCAGCAACCCTAAGCGAAAAGCATTGCATTGCTACATTCTATAAAGGATAAAAAGATAAAACTCATTTCAGTTCTAGAAAGGCCCTTTACGTATGTTTTATAGGTTGTGAACCCTACAGTTCACACTTGGTGCTGCCAAAGGGTATCATGGGGGCATCTTTACCCTCTACAGAATCTTCACTAATCCTATAACCTTCATTGGAAATCTATGACATCAGTAAGAGTCACATGTTTGCTGCACAAGTATAGTTTGTCTTCTCTTCCAGTTTGCTAAATTTAGGGCTCTTCCTGCAGAAATCCTAGACCCTCCGTCGGATCTTGTGCTGAATAATGGACGAAGAAAGATTGACCCCCTTCTGGAAGAAAGGGCATGAAGAGAATGGGGGAATTTTTCAGAGAGGAGCCATGATTGAACTTTTTTATTTGATGGTTCTATTGCGTTTTCCCGAGTGGGATGAGGGCAGGCTGAATGGAGAGCCTGCCACAGCACAGGTCTGGATGGACACCGAAAAGTGAGGAGAACCATCAGGAAGGATCAGGAAGACTAGTGAGACTCCAGGTTTGGCCTGATTCTTGGGGAAGCCATTCACAGGAATGTGGTATGGAGTTGTGCTCCAGGGGACCCCCAAAATGTCAGGGCACCTAGCCAGACAATAATACTGATTGCTGGGGCACCTGGGTGGCTCAGTGGGTTAAAGCCTCTGCCTTCGGCTCAGGTCATGATCTCAGGGTCCTGGGATCAAGCCCTGCATCGGACTCTCTGCTCGGCAGGGAGCCTACTTCCTCCTCTCTCTCTGCCTGCCTCTCTGCCTACTTGTGATCTCTGTCTGTCAAATAAATAAATAAATAAAATCTTTAAAAAAATCTTAAAAAAAACATAATAATACTGATTGCTCCCCCCAGAGTTTACATTTGAGAAAAACAAAATAAAAAGCTCTTTCTGAACAAGAAGGACTCTGTAAAGACTCCATAATGGCAAAGTGCTCTCCAGCTTGGATATAGTGGTGAGTGCTTTCTGACTTCGCTATTTTTCTTGGGGGACTATTCACAGACACTCGGGTGTATGTGTCTTTTTCCATGGCTTCAATTGTCTCTCCCTTTATCCTGTAATAGGCCTGTCTCCAGTTCCCACTTCTACAGCTATCAGAAAAATGTCTTCCCATGCTGGGTCTGCAGTTCCCTTCCTGTAGATTTTTCCATCTCTGTTAGTCCATCTTATTTAATTTCAAGCTCTCTACAGACCTTCCCTTCTGTCATAGATCTTACTTGGAAGAATCTATTGTGTTTTTCAGGTTCTCTCCTCAACCCTGCCCCGACCACCGCTCTGACATCTCATTTCTTTCACTGCTCTGCAATGTCCGTCCTTCACTTTTATTTAACGCTCCAGAAAGGGTGAAGTGGGAAAGAGTGAGCTTATAAATTACAGCAAGAACCAATCTCTCTACTACTAAAATGGTGTTCTACTGATTTAATTTGTCAATACATTGTTTAGTGCCTCACAAAATCAGACATGCACAATTGGTAGTAAAAATTGACCACAGTGGAAGACGTAAATTCCCTCTGATTGCAGGTCCAAGAAGTGGAAATCCATACGCTGGAGTAAAGCAGTATTGATGGTACTGCATTAGCTTAAGGGCTTAAAATTATATTACTGACATTTCACGAAAGTGTTGAGTCCCAGCTTCCCAGGTGTACTTTGGAGGACCCAGCAGTGTGACTGGAATGAGACATGAAGCCTTGAAATACTCCTCCATATATCCTTGTCTTCATGAGCATCTACTGAGTATCACACGAGTGTGGGAGAGATCCAGACACTCACAAGGACAATCTGGAAGTATCATGGAAGTATCATGACGTCACAGGCTCCAGTACTTCTGACCAAAAATGTCACAAAGACGTAGGTGTTCTCCCCAGGAGTTGCTGAGAAGATGGGTGTTATGGGTTTGCTGGCTGCCCCTCACTGAGGCTATAGTCTTCTCAAGAGGCAAATGTGGGTCTTTCAAATATGACATCTTTTACCTAGCTTTTTCAGATAGTGAATGCCTTTACCATAAAAAAGGTATCAATGGGGTGCCTGGGTGGCTCAGTGGGTTAAGCCTCTGCCTTAAGCTCAGGTCATGATCTCAGGGTCCTGGGATTGAGGCCCACGTCGGGCTCTCTGCTCAGCAGAGAACCTGTCCCCCCCCCCCCCGCCTGCCTCTCTGCCTACTTGTGATCTCTGTCAAATAAATAAATAAAATCTTAAAAAAAAAAAAGGTATCAATGAGGAGCTCTGAAATGTTATGATCATGATAATTACTACAGCTATAACTTTAATATAGCTGAATGTTCTTTTTTTAGACTTTGAAGACCCATACAAACTGGTTTCACCAAGGGCAATGACTCTGGAAACTAAGGGTTATTTATAACCTATCCCATGCCAACAAAAGCGAAGTACTAATGATGGCTTGTGAGTGCAGACCTACCCTGTGCCTTTCTTCCAGGCTTTTCTTCCATCCCCCTTGCCTCTTCTTAATTTCTCCTTCCCACTGTTTTGCACCAAGCTTCTTGATAAACTTTAACTGCACTGACTCGATGTATTTGTGACCCAAATATCTAATTCTTAATCTTTTCTCGGAAGATATTTCAGGGAACTGTGTAAAACAATTCCTTGTTTCTCCTATAAAGCATGTTAATAGTGTCTTCTAGCTCTATGTTTATACAAGCTTTCCTCCCATCCATTACAACCAATCAATAGCTTATCAGATTCAGCATGCTTGTAGCATGAGCTTTCTTGTTTCCACTAAATACTAAAATATGTCCTTTGGAATGATGTCACTGGCTTTGTGCAGCTCATCAAATTGCTGAAAACTAGAAAAGCCCTTACTATTCAGACAGATAGGTATAGATGGATGGACAGAGGAAGGGATGGATGGATGGGTGGGTGGGTGGGTAGGTAGGTAGGTTAGGAAAATAAAAAGAACAAAACATATAAAATTAAATATTCTTTCAAGTGCTTCTTTCATTTTCTGTAACTTCCTGACCTTCTAAGTTCCCAAAATCTGAGAATGTAAGAAAAAATTGGATTTCAGTAGAGCAAAGATGAAGTGAGGGCATTGGACCTTCATGACTTCTGTATATAATAAAAGCAGTTTCTGGGCAAAATTAGGACTATTATCAGACACAGATGCACATGCATAGATGGGATACATACACACACACACACACACACACACACACACACACACACACATCTCTCAGGGTGATTTTTATACACCCTGACTTTTCCAGTGCTTGATTAAAAGACTACACATTTCCCCTTGAGATTGGTTCCTCTGCGTAATGTGCTGTAATTGCCACAGAGCACTCAGTACAGCAGCAATGAGCACTATTCTATAATAAATTTGGGTCACTGCAGAGTTCATCATGTAGTCCTTGGCAACGGGAGATAAAGCGCTGGTTAGTTCATCTCTAGCTTTTAACGGTGGTGTCACAGGTTGTCCTGCTTAATGATATTAATAGGGTAAGTGTACACAAACTGTCCGTGTCCTAGGTCTTTCTCTTCCCACTGTCTAATACGTCATCTCTAGAAAACATTTCTCATAATAGTAATGCAGATCACAGTGCGGGAGCGTGAGCTGCCCAGAAAAAGATGATGTCCCTTTTCTTGAGCTCATTCTTTTTTATTAGCCTCTATTTCTTCAAATCAGTATTTTAAAAATCTTTTAGTGCATGTAAGTTGTCTCGTCTGTTTCACTGCTGGAAAAACAAACAGAGGTTGGTGTAGGGTTTTCTAAAGTGCTGACTGCAAGAGAAGTGGTCAAATGAGCTTAGTGAGAGCTTTTCTTTAGAGGAATGTTTTTTTCCCTTGCTTCATTACCCTTACACTTCAGAGTTTCTTATTTACAGATTGCTGATCACAGGAATTAATTCGTGCTACCTCTAAACACATTTCACAAGACTGCCAGTAAGATTTAACCCTCTGCTGTAGTCTGCACCAAATTCCAGGCATCTGCTTCTAGATTCTTCTATGTCTACACACACATCTCCCTCTCTTTCTTCCTCTCCCCCGACACCAGGCACTGAAACTTTGAACATCCATTAATTCTCACATTGTCTTTTGCAAAACTTTCAAAAAGCATTATTGTAATATAATACCTGGGCTATGGGGGGGGGGGTCCAATACAAGGAGTTAAAGAAATCAGTAGAACAGAAATCAGAACTTGAACAATTAGAGAAACCTTGCAGCCACCTTTCAGCTCCAACACACATACTGAAATCAGTGAGCCCCATGTAGTAGGCTTCAGGCTTCAGGCTGAGACATTCGTTTTGCTTTTAAAGACCTTTGCTTTAAAACACTTTCTGAAGCCTTTAATAAGTGAGTTAGGACTGTGTAAATCTTGTTAAAGCAAGCGAACATGAAGTGCACAGCTGAGAAGACAGCCTGGTAATGCTCGGAGGGAAATGAGAGTTCTTATTCTGTTCTTACATCAGCACCAGTGGTGAACCCAGAATGTGAACTTTACCTCACTTCCTGCTGCTGAAAATTCTCTACCTTTTAAAGAGAGAAGAGACTGCCCCATAAACAGACACTCATGCTTCCTGTTTATTTATTTTCATGAGAACTTTTACAAGATTTCATTCATCCTATCTAAATGTGGAGTATGATCTTCTCCACCTGTGACCCATTACAGAGAAAACCTCACAACTTGTCATGTATCACTAAATCCCTCAAAACGAAGGGGGAGGCTCAAAAGGGCAGAAGACCACTCCCAAGTGCTTTGCCATCAAGAGTAAGCAAAAAAAAAAAGCTTCAAGGGTGTGGGTACCCCCAAGAAACAAAGGACCAAATGTCTGAGACAAAAGGAATTTTTTGATGGTAGCAGAGAACCCAGCTCTCAAAGTCATATGTACCACTGGATCTTCCCAAAGAAAAAAGATTCACTTGGTCACAATTCCAGTTGGCAGAAAATATTCTGGAAAAAGCCCATGTAAGTAATCATTTTCTATAGGCACACAACCACAATTTTTAATAACGAACCAGAGATTTTGCAGACAAGAAACTTATTTACAGGTGACCTTGAGCAGCTCACTGAACCTCTTGGGATCTCCCTTTCTTCCTCTGGATTATGGGACAATGTCTATTCTTGGATTGGTTGCTGAGAAAACTGGGTGAGCAAATGTAACCACAGCACTTGGCATGGTATCCCCACTTCACAAATTTCATGCCCCCACTATACCCACTCCAAAATGCAAAAACCATGTCTTGCTATACAGAGAAAATGCATTTTATTAATTGGCAATGGACTTGGGATTTTGTCAAAATAGAGTCTACTTTCAACCCACTGTAGACTCTCGGAGTGCTTACTGCAGCAAGTCTGTGTAACTGTTCCCTCTTCCCTTCCCTCCCTCCCTCCCATCCTTCCTTCCTTCCTTCCTTTTCACCAAAACAAATGGTGGAGTCATTTATTTCCTTGCAGGAGCACCGTGGATGTCTTTGTAAGTCTGATAGCATTATCTGACAAATAATCAATGTTTGGCTGTAACCCCCCGAGGGCCTCCAAAGCTAGAGGACATTACTCAGCACAGTATCAAGGGGAAGGAGGCAAAGCCAGCTCAATTGTTTTCTACATGGGAATTATCATGTGACTCTCCATCATAACACCTCCTACAGGCTTGGGTCTGGAGCTCAGAATTATTTTGATTATTCATCATGTCACCCTTTGTATCTAGACAGCTTTTCTTTCGCAAACTTACAACAGCACAAACCCAGCTGAATGTTTACTACGCCCATTGAAGTGACAGAAAAACTGTATGTCTTTATGCTCTTCACTTTGCTGAGAGGTTAAAGTGACCTTTTAACAGACGCACAATAAAATTGGAGTCTGAAAAGAGAGCAGGGCCCAGGTATAAAACACTCTCCAACCTAGCTGATATAAATACTAATAGGATGGAATAATTTGAGTGGACATAGGAAAAATAAATCAAATTCACTCACACTTAAATATATAAAACTATTGTAGAGACACAGACCATGACTAAAACTGTGATTTATTTCTGACAAAGCCCAGTAAAATTGAAATACCTAAAACCATATCCCAAACCACCTTTAGCAAGCACCCATGTTCAGAAATCTTTTTCTTGCTTCCACAATATGTTTTTTCTCTGTTATCTGCTAAAGAGAGGCATAAAGCATACAGGCTGAAAACAACTCCCTGGTATCTCCTTTTGAACTGTTTGAGGAGCGAGCACATAATTAACATAAAAGGTCTTGCATCATAAATATGTGATCTTCTCTTAACTACCTGACTTTATAGAATATGCTGCAAATAGAGATCTGGAGTTAGGCAGGAAAGTCTTTAAACTTGAATGTGAAATGGACATATGCAAACACTGCATGATGAGTTGTTTTAGTACCTTGTATGTATAAGCTGACAATTGTGAGAATCTGGGGTGCTACATGACTATAGCCACTTTTGTTATTACTTTGAGGGATCTGCAAAATCACAGCCGTTGTTGAAGAGTGAAGTGAAACATACAATAGGACACCCCTACTGAGATACAAGAGTTAGGGAACAGCAGAAGAGCGGGGAGAGAAACATTCAGGGCAGTATTAAGGTCACTGGAAACCCTTGAGAAATCGGTCATTACTAAGAATAACCACATCAGGAGCGATGGTCCCACTTACAAGGGTAGCCTAGACAACAGGCTTCAGAATTTAAGACCTTGACCTAAGACACAGAGGTCTGTGAAGGGAGCTGCTCTTGGAATATTAACCGTATAAATTAGGTTCTGAATTCCTACTGTCGGGCCCTGAGCACCTGGGTGCAAACTTCCATCTGGAGTCTTTCTCCATGGTGCCTGCACCCACAATTCAAACCAGAGATGGTCCTTGAGATGGCCAGAGTACAGTGACTGATCTCGGCATTTTAAGGATGTTTAAAACATTTTTTTTTTTAAGATTTTACTTATTTATTTGTCAGAGAGACAGAGTACACAGAAGCAGAGTGGCAGGCAGAGGCAGAGAGAGAGGGAGAAGCTGGCTCCCCACTGAGCAAGAAGCCCAATGCGGGACTTGATCCCAGGACCCTAGAATCATGACCTGAGCCGAAGGCAGAGACTTAATCCACTGAACCACTCTGGTGTCCCTGTTTAAAACATTTTTACCTTGAAAACTCTTCCATGGTTTGAACTTAAAAGAGCATTCTGAAGCACAGGGCAAGAGTGAAACAGACCGTGCAGCAAATTCTAGGTCATGTGAGGCTTCTTGAAAGGTCTTAAATTCCAACATAGAGTGTCCGAAAGAACTATGAAAAGGGAAAACTTGAATTTTCCATTTCCATTTTGAAAATGATGAAGATGAAATCAACAAAAGTGGTGTAATTTGTCTCTTAACTTGGGGAGCAAAATCCAAAAAGGTGATTATTTAACAATGACGATGGGATTGGAGACGCTCATCTCCCAAAGCTCATCTACCATGATTCCTTTTGACTGAAAGCATTTATGAAGCGCCTACAACAAATGTTTATCCAGCTTCTTACATTACAACTGAAGCAAAGCTACCGAGCACTGCTCTTGTGAGAATCTGCTCCAGCACCGATCGATGACTGCATGTTCAAGAGTTTCTCTCTCCTGGCTCTGCATTTGAGGCTCATGTTTGAATTCATGTTTGGTCTTCTCTGTCCACAGGACCTTCATGTGTACTCTATGAGCTCTCGGAGGCAGGCACACGGGTCTTCCCCTGTGCACCTCAGTTCGGCCCTTCCGAGAAGATGCCGATCTGTGTGAAGTGCTCCCAGAGGCTCCCGAAATAAACTGAGCACAGGCCACACAGGCCATACTTTAATTGACCATTCTCAATATACCTGTCAAACTGAGTAAAAATCCATGCCACGGTCCCAAGTGTGAAAGAGCATGCAACAAAGAGACAGAAGATAATATTTCACTATAGCAATATCTCCCATAAGGGTCATCATAGTTCATGTCTTTTTGCTGGTATGTCTTTCTTCCAAATGCAGAACAAAGTAAGGTCGGGAGTGCTTTCACAGTGATTCTTGCACTGCTTGACTAGTTGGAAGAACAGATAGAGTATCAACCCAAATATGAGCATTACTGGGCAACTCTGTGAAAGCACAAAAGCCCAAACACTGTCTCTGGAGATCTGGACTCGGGAGGTTTAAGGACGAGGCAGGGATACCTGATTTTTCCTCCCATTCTTTAATAACACTGAAGCACAGCCAGGGCTGAGGAACACAAGCTGAGAATTCTTAAATCCCATTAGAACTCATCGTCCCTGGTCCCATGCTGCGTGTGGGCGGGCATCAGAGCCACATAGGCGACAGAGCTTTGATGGAGGGCAGTGAAGAAGCAAAGTGAAACACACAAAACATGCAATTTGACCCCAAAGCGGCTGGGGTCCCCTTGGGACTCAGCAGCCGAGTTCCCTGGGTTTTCAGAGGGGTAAAAGGAAGTCAAAGCTGCCATGGATGGAGTTAAAAGACGCATGGAAATGAAAGGGCCTAGAGGCAGGAAGAGCCTTCTGCCAGTTAATTCCGACCGCTCAGCCACTGTGTAGTGCCTGTTTTGCTTAGGGAACGCGAAAAAGATAGCGGAGTGACTTACCGGGTGTGATATGGTGGCTCCAAAATGAGATAGCTCGGAGGAAATAAGGATTCTGATGTGAACCTTGAAGAATACTTCCAGGTCTTATGGCAGAAGCCCAAGGACTGCTCCTTGGCAGCGACTATGCTGTTTCGGTGGTACTTGCAGTGAGGGCCCCACGCGTTCCGCATTACGTAACACATACACTCAGAGACCCTGACCCCATCTAGCAGACAGAACCGAGGTCTAGGCACATTTTTTCCCTACCAGCATGTGTCGACCTGATGGCAGTGTCAGCAATGGGCTGCTGACGTGGGGTCCCCAGCGACTGTCACCCCGGGAACAACATCCCCATTAAGGCACAGCAGGCACGGTTTAGGGTCAACAGGAGTTTCAAGGCCCGTGAAAAGGATTTAGTGTCTTTTAAAGTCAGAAAACAAAAATTCAGTCAAAGACGATGTTAATATATTCGTCTTTACACCAGCACAGTTGTAAAAATATATTTTTTTAACACTTTTAGAGGAGAAAGGGCTCATAAAGGCACAAGTTCCTAGGACTTGTGAAGATCACATGGCAGACCTGGTTTTCCCTGGTCAAGGTGCGCTACAAAATTCGCAGGGTCCTTCTTCAAAATGAAGAATGGCAAGGGCCCCTTGTGGATTTCAAGGTGGTGACAATGACCCTTATTGGCTGGCAGAGAGCACCACGATAGGGTTAGGAGCTTGTGTTTCATGAGTTATGACCCATGTCTTCATCTCTGTTTTACCCTGTCTTTCCATGTTTCCAAACTCCTTCCTTGATGCAACTCCTTCAACCAGAGGTAGCAAGGACCTAGGCCCAGAGTGCTGAGGAAGATTCCAGCTTCCCTGAGCAGTGGGCTGAGAAATTACCCTCTCTCTGCATGATTATCATTACTTCGATTGTAACTTTTACGTTCTGGCCTGTCATTGGGCAGAGGATCTTCTTTCCTTGTTCACCCACAAATATCAGGTTTAGAGACCTCAAAAAATAAGTATTAAAGACACCATACCTTATCTTACACATGTCACTATCACCAGGTAAGGCCTCCCCCTTACTACTGCTTTGAAACATACGATGGTCGCTAAAGGAACCTCCCCTGTGAAACCTACCTCAACACAAAGTCGGAGTTTTTTATTTATGATGCTACATGAATCATCTGCACTTTCCCTGATAAGCCCTGGGTTGTGTGTCTTTCATTTCAGCTGACATTTTGCTACCATTTGCCAGGCTAAGTAACTACTGAGCAATCACTCCAAGCTGATGCATGGTCATTGTTTTGCACAAAATGGATTTTTAAGTCAGCTGAAAGGCTTTGTGAAGAATATAATTTGACAAAGTAAATTTTTGCCCATATAACAGAAATCAGCCAGGGCTGCACCAAATGTATTTTTTAAGATAGCTAAAAGGATTTCTGCACGGAGTTTGACAAAGTATTTTACTTTTGTGCACAAAGCAAAAATTGATTAGTTTTGAACAAAAAGGATTTCTCAAGGCGCTGAAAGGCTTTTTCTCTGGAATTAAATATATTCTTCTGCTTGCGGGATAAGATATTTGAAAGTAGTTTCTTTGAGAAGACAAATAGTTGTCAGTGACTTTTTTTTTTTCAGGAGCAAGTTAAAAGAATCTACTTAAATAACATTTTCAACCACGTAAACCTGATTTGGCTCCAGATGTCTTACTACTCTCAGAACGATGACCCATTTTTCCAGCGTATGAGGCTTATTGCATGATTCATTCGCTTGTTTAATCTTGCTCCTAAATTGATACAATCTCTGAGTAGACATTTCACAGAACACTCTTCCCCCTTCGGTTTAACTACAGAAGACAAGAAATCCGAAAAGAGTGGAAGGCATGAGTTTTAACTGAAGTTGTTAAGCTTCGGGGAAATTTGGCTGACAGTTGTCCCAGTATCCACAGTGCTTCTTTTTGAGGAAAGGAGGGGATTTGGAAACATGCAGCTTCTATAAAAATGGATTCAATTTATTCCAAAACCATTGGTCTGCTGTCATGGAAAATTTCAAAGTTGGGAGATATGTACTGTGACCTGCTTATCCAATGTGCTGTGGGAGTTTTCTGCATGTGTGTGTGCATGTGCGTGCGTGCATGTGTATGTGTGTGTTAATGCAGATGTGGCAAAAGCAAAAGTAGGTCGTATGGCTATGAAACCAAAAAGATTTTAGTAGTGACTGTTTCTTAATACAAAGAACGTATTTTGGAGTACACAAAGAAATAATTTGGAGGGCTATAGCTTGAATCTTTTTGTGTGATTTTATAATTCACTGCCACAAATTTGGAATGTTTGGGAGCACCTGGATGGCTCAGTCAGTTAAGTGTCTGCCTTTGGCTCAGGTCATGATCTCAGGGTCCTGGAATCAAGCCCTGCATCGAGCTCCCTGCTCAGGGAGGAGTCTGCTTCTCCCTCTGTGCTCTCCTTCCCTCTCTTTTCCTCTCTCAAATAAGTAAAGAAAATATTTTTTTAAAAATTGCAGTGTCTTTTTCGGGCTCAATTTGTGGTGTCTGCCTAAGATCATGACAGCACTGAGTTAAATCATCTCTGTTCTTCATTCTTTGCTATGCCATTCAATTATATTTCATAGCCAAAACTAGATTTTCTTTATTAAGAATAAATTGCTAAAGCTTTAGAAATTATGTCTCTTATTATATATTTTATACCTACAAATTAAGGACAGCTTATTTTTAAGAGTGCCATTATTTAACAAGGCTGGATCCATATTTATGAAACAAGTTTTTTATTTGTTTACACTGACACAGAAGACTGTAATATGTAATCTCATTTTTTACCTCTTTTCCTGTGAAAATCAAGGTAATTTAAGGTAAGTAGAATCCTTTTATCTATGATATGTTCCTTATCATGTTCTTTTAAAGTTACAATATTCAAAGAAAGGAACTGGGAATCAATGAGTCAGCTTCCTTCCATTGTATTATTCACCAAAACGGAGAACACACATACACACATAGGCTGTCACACGTATTAGGATATTATAAGGGCTACAGCTTAACAATTTCTTTATGGACTGCATATTCTCTGCTTCCTATCAAAACAAAACAAGTACTGCAAACCTATAGGGTACTGATGACTCTCCTATCTTTACAAAACACAATATGGCACATCACCTCATGTCTGGACTGATATTACAGTGGGCCTTACCCCTGTTGAGGCACAAACAAGTCTAGGAGACCAGGATCTGCATCCATAGCTAAGCTTCCTAAGCCCATTCACTGTAGACATCAAATCCAGGGTGGCCAGAGATGAGTGACTGATCCTGGAGGGGAAATATCCTGGCACACGGTTCCTAGGTGTGTGATGGTTTGTGACCCTGGGGCCAACCACAGAATGACTATGACACACCGCAGGCATAACCAAGCTTCTGGAACTCTCTGAGAAGTGTTGGTCCAAGCGTCTTGATCTAACACCAAGCCGTTAGATTCAAAC